>JBBPDC010088719.1:0-10071 GCA_037974485.1 Hemigrammopetersius urotaenia
CTGGAAAAATTTGATCGATTATAGGTTCTGAATGTTGATTTTGATTACTTTTCGATTAATCGCCCAGTCCTACTACAAACATGTACAGAACATCTCCAGTATGGATGGTCCAAATCGACCCAAGGAAACTCAGTTCACTCAATTGGGTGCATACCAACTCTCACATTGCACAAACGGGTGTTATGTTCCGAGAGCACTGTTGTGATGAGGTAAAAGTAAATGCCCCAAAATATGCTCCCAAAACACTTTCATTTCATTTAAAACACACCTTAATATATTATCCTAAAAGAAACCATAAAGGTAAACCTGTATTTGTGCAGTACAGTTTACAAATGAACCCCCGCAGTGCTCGAATGTAAAATATCGATGTTAACCCTGTATAGACTGTAATTCATGCACAGTCGTTTTCTTTGGTATAAGTAGGCAAATACAGAAAGAAATTCTGTATTAAAAGAAATTCATTTAATACAGTGATAAAAATACGGGGTTTTAAGAAGAACAAAAGGAAAAACAAAAGAACATTCAAAACGCACCACGGGGGACATTCTGGACTGCAGCTGCGTCAAAGGGCAAGTAGGGAAAACTGTTTAAAAACTCAAATATTTTAGTTGGTGAATTTATAGCAGATATAGTTAAACAAACACACACGTTATTCTGTATTCCAGTAATGCTTTAGATGTTTTGTTACTGTTTAACTATTATCACAACAGCCTGACTGAACACCCTTTGGAAAGGCAAACCTCTGATGTCTGGCTGATCTCTAAAATACAGTGCTAGTAATTACTACTGTTTATGCCTGCTCAGGACACACAGCTGAGATTTTACTACCTGGAACTATGTCAACATGGTTTCCAATATTAGAAGTGCAAGGTGTATTTAGGCCATACCATGGCATAGTGTTAACACCTAAAGTGGTTGGTTGGAAGACAGCAGCACCTCGTGTTCTGCCAGAACTAAGCAATGCACAGCCGTTCTGTGTTGGTAAAGCACTGACTGAGGAACATGAACTAATCATCAGTCTGACCTAACAATAACACTGGGGTCCTTTAGGGACTGCTTCTGAATGTGCGACCAAAACCCATTAAAGCTCTGCATCCCAGTCTGAAATTACTACATGCGACAAGCATTTGGCTTACAGAAGACAAGGCTGCGAGGCATGTGGTCTATAAATTTCTTATGAAATAGCACATGCTCTCGATGGCACTTTCAGACCATGGAGCCCAGCCTTTGGTGGGTGGGGGTGGTTTCGATGTCATTCCCTCTAACCACAGAGAAGGTATATTTAAATCTGGGCCCCCAGCGCTGGGAGTATGTCATTCTTGCGTCTGTAAAACAAAGAGGACATGATGGCTCAAGAATGACAGGGTCAAAAGTACTCCTCTGTCTTCACCGAAAGCCTGGAATTAACTGGGACCGAGGATAGGTGCTTGCCTCAAGTCTTGCTGTGTGGGATGGAATTCTTACAAGTAGACCTTAATGAGTAACCAGGAAACGGAAACGGATCACTAAAGCTGTGCAAAAGACAGTAAAATATTTAAGCCTGTCACAATTACTACATAAATACCTGACCATAATTATTGGAGCTGCAGTTACTTAAGCTGACCACTGTTCTTTTACATAGTTTTATTCAGTGTGTCCGAAATCGCGATTTTAGTGCGTAGTGCGCTCACACTGAAAACTAAGCTAAAACTCAGTGCACTGAAAGTACCCGGACGGTGCACTGAAAACGGCCAGAAAACGCAGTACGGAACAATGCACACTAAACGGGCGCCATTTTGACCACGTAGCGGAGGGGGCGGGACTTTCAACGTGTTTTCGAGTTGGATTATGACGGCAAACAGTGAAATACAAGCCCAAATGGTGGCAGCTAGTTCATAAATGTAAATTTACTGATGTACACTGTGGTAAAACCGGCAGATATTTTGGCGGCTGGAGAATCGCGAGCAATGTGCAAAAACGTTAGTGTTCCGTTTAGGACAGCACTGACCCACAACACTACAGAAGGAAGTGCGCACTACGCACTAAATCTCATTGCACTGACGCAAGGAAACACCATATATTTTCTTACTTTTCAAGACACAGGTAAATAAAATGTTTTGAGAACCATCATCTGTCCTATAAAACAACTAAAAACAAACAAGAATCTAAAACAGCGCTGTTTATTACTAATAGTCATGTACAATGGACCAAACAGATTTAATAATTTAATAAAAGTTAATTATCAAATCATTAACTCTAATTATTAATATAACAACTAATTGTCAGTTAAAATTTCATGATCCTGACATTGGAGAGCCTACTTGAAGAGTTACTCATATACTTAAAGCACATAATAGTTCTTTTGATGAAGACTCAAGACCCAACTTAATAAAAAACTATTTATCCAAAAGTAAATGTCTTTTATGTGATGGGTAATTCTAAACATCTCATGACAACAAAACAACATTAAGGAGGTATCAGATTCCTTCAACTGTTAAACCACAACCAGCTTCTCTCTACTGGCATCACCATGGGCTTTGAAACCAATTTTAATTGCTTTTAAAGAATGTCACTCTGCTGTAGACTAAATAGCAATTCCTTTTGTTTAAGCAAGATTTTTTTCTTAGGATCACAGAATTGATGATCTCTAGCTTACTTACTGTAAACAAGACCATGGAAACTTAAAACACTGACTCACAAAACGTCCAGCTTGCATCAGCAGTGCTACTGTTATGATAAATAACGCTTCTTTTCAGTTGAGACTGTACAGACACTTATTTATCTTACAGTCTGGAACCACCTATGCTATGTTATAATGAAGATGGATCTCTAGACCAATCAAAAGATCTTCAGACGTTCAAGGTTGTGACTTCACTGACATGGTCTGCACTCTGAAGACATGGAGAATTTACATACTTTAATCTAAATTCTCTCAAATTTCATGTCCCCTCGTTAAAGAGAGATTTTAAGAAGACCATTTAAGAAGAGGCATACACTTTCAAGCCCCACTTGGCAAAGCAAAGGTGTCTGGCACACCAAGGCACCCAGCTTCATGATCTGTTTGCTAAGATGCCAGACACGACAGGTTAAAAAAAAAAAAAAAAAAAAGAAGACCATTAGGCCAAAAAAAACTAAAACTACCAGAAGATTCCCAACAGCTCCACATTTTTTACTTTTTCTTTTCTGTTAAGTCTATTGCAAATATTAAAACAATCTCAGTGCTACTGAAGACATGGAACTAGAACCTGACACTTAACCAAAGCCCAAAAATCAAAACCACCATTTCAAATAAGGTTAAAACCTACAATCTCAACCTCTCTGCCTGATCAGAACTGTGTTGGAAAGCCAGGTCTCGGAATCTGTTTGATTACAGATCTAAGGTCATGCTTAATGTTTCAGGAGTGATGACCATAATCATGCTGTTGAAAGTGGCTTACAGAAGTAAGAACTCACTATGAAAACATATAATGTTTGCACAAATAAGTGTGTTGTGGCTATAAGATCAAAAATGATGCCAAATGATTCAAGCAGCATTTGCATTTGTTGGCCAAGTTAGATCAGACCACAAATCAAACTTGTAAGTTTACTTACACATACTGCCCAGACATCCAGGGAAAGCAGAGGGTGAGAATAATCGTTCTTTAATCGTAACAGAGTTAAAATGTTCAATTAATCGAGATTGTCATGCTGCGTGTGGGTAAGGGAAGGGGGAGGACCCAAGGCTAAGTGAAAATGAACGAACAGTTTAATAAACAGACTTCAAAACACAAAACAAAACTACAGAAAACCAAGGGAAACCCCGACTCAGGATACAAACAGAAAAACACAAACAGAAATAAAACCAGAACAACAAAACAGGCAAGGCTCGTGCTAGGCTTCAGAACAAAACAATCAAAACAGTCAGGATGTCTGGAAAACAGTCGAGGGCAAAACGTGACACAGAGAATCAGATCAAACGGGGCGCAAACACCAACTAAAAGGATGAAGCACAAGTCTGCAAATACAAGAACACAACAGAAAACATTAAGGTCAGAATACGTTTCAACATGAGGCAAAATGAGGAACATACACACACACACAAAGGAGAGCAAATACAGACACGCCGACTCGAGGTCAGACTGGGTTTAAATAGTGCACGGGATTGAAAACAGTGAAACTAATAAGGACGGGACGTAACACAAACGGAACGCGGAGACTCAGAAGGGAGGAAGGGAGGAACGGAGGTGGATTGGGATGCAGGCAGGTATGGAACTGAGACAGGCACGGAGACAGAAACTAAAGAATGGAAAACACAGAGAGATCAGGGACAAAATAAACGGAAAAAAATAATACTCAGGGGACAGGGAGCGGAATCTACGGGGGAGGGCGAGGCGACCGTGACAGAGATTTTGATTTTAGGCTAAATCGCCCAGCCCTAATGCCGAAGCATTAAGAAGTATGCTGGAAATAGGAAGCCTAGCCCAAACTGTGAAAAATAGGTGTGTCCCAATACTTTTATTCATATAGTGTAGCTTGTTTACTAGTAGACTAAAGAGACTTGTTTATTATGACAGAGTAAAATGCACAAAATTGGCTAAAGTGACCAACACTGATTTTTATTTGAAAATCAGTATTAAATTCATGCAAAAACCAGTTGTCATAACTCTGCTATTACTGTTATACAGATCTACTACACAAAAAGCATGTGTAAGGACTAATTTGAAATTGCAAATTAAATTTTAATTCCGTTCACAAATTTAGTCTCTTCTTCTACTCCACCTATTGAAAGGGGTGATCCAATCAGGGGATGCACTGAAGAGCACTGTAATTGCATCATTTAACCAGTGACTCAGTCTGGATGATCTCACCCTGCTTTGCAGAGAGAGCTTGGCCGTCGGCTCACTACTGTACGACTACTCAAGCGGCAAAATGTTAGCCTGTGTGTGCCATAGTTCAAATGTTACCGTTCTAGAAATATCTCTCAGGAGCTCATATGGGTGGCAGTTGGGGTTGAGAAACTGGTGCGACAGTCAGAATGGCAATTTTAATTAACATACACTTTCACTTACGGTACTGCATAGCTTTCACTGAACCTGTGTGGAAACAGCATAGCCTACTTAAACTCAAACAAGAATAAAACATACTCATTTTTACCAAGAGCTTCGTACTGCATCTCAGGGACAGTGTAGCAAGCTCTATTAAAACCTGAGCACATACTCCATCATTTACACAACAAGAACAAAAGTATCGGGACACACCTATTTTTCAGGGTTTGGGCTTTGGACAACATCATGCTTCCAATTATGTGGACACAGTTTGGAGAAGAACCTTTTCTGTTCCAGCATGACTGTGCCCCAGTGCACAGTGCAAGCTCCATAAAGACAACTTGAGCCCTGACCTCAACCCCATCCAACACCTTTGGGATGAACTGGAATGGATATTGTGAGCCAGGCATTCTCTTCCACACCAGTACCTGGTGAGAATGAATGGGCACAAACTCCCACAGGAACTCGAGAATCTTGTGCAAAGTCTTCCTAGAAGAGTGGAAGCTGTTATAGCTGCAAAGTGGGGACCAGCTCCATATTTATGTCTGTGTTTGAATGCAATGTCATTAAACATCCAAGTCTGAACATAAAAATCATGTCAAAAGTGCAAAACTTATCTCTTTGTCAGTACTGACATAAATACTAACAGTCTGACCTTAACTAACTCCATCCACAATTAACAGTTTTGACAAAGAAATGTCAACAAAATTAAACAATTCAAAGTGAAGAGGCTGGAAATGTGATCTTGTTAAATAATGACTACAGGTGAAACTGTAACCAGTTCTAGCATCTTCTGTGTAAGTATTCTCTTTTTAATTATGTGCCTTTATTGATTTTTTTGTTTAAAGCACATCTCAAAGCACTCAAGAGCAGCGAACGCATGAAGGCAGACACGAAGCCGAGCTTGGCTCAGAGCGAAACATGGGAGCAGTCCTTGGGGAATCCAAAAACTGGACTGGGAGGACGGAAAACGTTTCACATTAATGTAACACATTAATAACAATAACAGCTGCTGGCCTAGTGGTTAGAACGTTTGTCTTGTGATCAGAAAGTTGTGTGCTCCATTCCCAAAGCCGCAAAGCACCCCTGAGGTACCCTTGAGCAAGGTACCGCCCCTACACAATGCTCCCTGGGTGCTGCATTACTCGCTGCTCACTGCTTCACTTGGTGAATGGGTTAAATGCAGAGTGCTGTGGTGTGTTCATGCATGACAGAATGGTCACTTTCACTTTTAATATTTCACGAGAAGGTTCATTTTATGGAACTCTCCATAGAACGCTCCAAATTACCAAAGACTGTTCACTGCTCTTACAATGACATGGACAGTCTGTGGAGTAGGGCTGGGCGATTAATCGAAAAATAATCGAAACCGACATGCAGAACCTATAATCGATCTAATCTTTCCAGATCGATTATTTCGATTACTTTCCCTTTAAAAACACTACCGCACTACCGCGTGTGGAGTCACGTGACCCCGCTCCGTTATGTTACGTTTAGTGGTGGGCCGTTATTGGCGTTAATGTGCTGCGTTAATGTGAGACTCTTAAAAAATATCGCCGTTAATCTATTCACAAAGTTGGGTTGGGAGCTGGGTCTATACTATGCAAGCTATGATGACTTTCACCTTGATATTTTAGCGCGGATTTACTCTCTCTCGTTTGTGACTTTTCCGGAGCGTGCGGATTGTCTCTCTCTCTATCTCTCTCTCTCACACGCCCGCTCTCTGTGCCCCTCTCTCTCTCTCTCTATCTCTCATTCGTGACTTTTCCAGAGCGTGCGGATCGTCTCTCTCTCTCTCGTTCCTGTCTTTTCCGTATTTAAACCTCTGGTTTATATTTACATTTTCTTTAAGGGTAATGTATTAAACTGAGTTCAAAATGACATTAAAGTGATCTGGGAGAACATTGGAAGCATATTTATGGTTTACACTATAAAAATAGACATTGGGATCATTTTGGGGGGGGGCATCAGACCTTCGGCAGAATTCAAATGGGCCATTTTAATTTAGATTAATCTCGATTAAAATTTTTATCTAGATTAATCTAAATTAATTCCAAGATTACAATGAGATTAATCTAGATTATAAAAAAAATCTATGCCCACCCCTAGTTATGTTACTCCGCCGACATGTCGAGCTTAAATTCTGAGATAACTGAGCAACTTGTCAGTGAACTATGAGGGCAAAAAAATAAATAAATAAAATAATCGTTCATTAATCGTAATCGAGTCGTTCAATTAATCGAGGTTTTAATTTTAGGCCAAATCGCCCAGCCCTACTGTGGAGGCAAAACAGGCTAATCTAAAGGCAGGGAGACTGAAACTGGCCAAATACCCTTTCTGTTGTTGTTCCAATCCATTTTCTTTAAATAACATTAAGCAAGAATTCACACTCACTTAATGAAAACTACAGAGCAAGGTCAGCCTGCTTAGGAATGCTGATCATTTATGTTCTTGTTTTGGGAGATACAAGACTCAGCAGGACCTTGACTTTCAGGGAGATGTCCAAAAACCTACAATATATAATTTAAAAAATCCCCAGAGCTTTCTCGTGAATACACGTGTATACATACCATGCGTTGTACAGTCTTTTGTCCACCACAGCAAAGCTGCTTTGCATGAATAGCACTCTATACACAACACTTCTGATGCTTTTCATATTCACATATCCAAAATCCACAAAGCACAGAGCCAAGCATCAGCCAAAGGGGTATAAAGCCCCCAGTATTTAAAGAAAAGTAGCTCTATGAAATAGCAATCAAGTACATAGCAATTTTACAACATCTGGTGGAAAAGCCTTCCCAGAGGAGTAATAGCAGTTACTGCAGTAAAAGCAGGACAATGTCTAATGCTCTTGAGGCTGAATGCAACTAAATGCTCAGCAATGTTACAACATCTAAAGACTTTCCAAATGAGCAAAAGTTGTTACTGCAGTAAAAGAGGGACAAACCCATTATTAATTCTCTTGATTTCAGAAGAAACGGTGTGTGAGCAGGTTTGGGACATTTCATTTAGCAGCATGCAGAATGAAAATCTGCAGAAAGTCATGATGCAGTCTTCTCTTCCTGTTCTGCACAGAGCTGAACACTTACACCACCAGTCCTGCACAAGTGTGAAGACTCAGCCAGCAGCTGTTTCTCGACAGACCGACTGCATTTCTCTGAAGAGGGTAGGGGACGACCACCGTACATGAATGCATGTACATTTTCGAAATGGCCATAAGACTAATGTATGGCATTTTTGAAAATGTGACAAGCAAAGTGGGTGTGAAGTCATGTTTCAGTTTATATTAATATTAATCTTTTTGTTCCCTAACATTATGAGTCAGACTCAAAAATTGCACTAATACACAATGCTGTCAAATCTGACATTAGAGAGTTATTTATGTACACTATATGGCCAAAAGTATTGGGACACGTGACCATTCCACCAACAGAGACTATAATGACATTGCATACAAAGACATAGACTTTAATATTTGGTGCCCCGTTACAACTATAATAGCTCCCACTCTTTTTGGAAGGTTTTCCACCAAATTTTAGTGTTTCTGTGGGAATTTGTGCCCATTCATTCTGTAGAGAAAGTTTTGGAATTATTGTAAGCATGACTCACTGCAACTTATTAGAAGGTTAAACCCTAAAAGACAACATTCCCGTTGTCTAACGTTTAAAGTGTACGTACTTTCGTCCGTACACTATACGGATGAAAGTATTGGGACACACCTAATAATGTAGGTGTGAAAATCATACCCTTGACCACAGGTGAATAAAAATAACGCAGCAGCTAGCCATGCAGTCACCATTTACATTTATGAAACAAAATGTGTCATTCTGAAGACCTCAATGACTACTTTCGCCATAAATACAACGGGTTTGTGAGATTTCATCCTTACTGGATATTCCATGCCTTTATTATTATTGGGAAGTGGAAGCTTTTAGGCACAACAGCAATTCAGCCACAAAACAGAAGGTTCCAAAATTCCATTGGCATCAATGTAAACACGAAAACTGCTATGTATCTGAATGCAATGTCATTAAAAGTCCCTGTTGGTAGAATGGCGTCCCAATACTTTTGGTCATGTAGTGTAGCTAACGTTAGCTCTCGCACACAAGCAGTTCATGCCTTCAGAGGCAACTTTTAGCTCATATCTGAGAACCGTAAGGTGGCTGGTGGGTGCATCCTGCACTAAACTCACCTTTCAGAGCGAAATGTCAGCATCCAAGACACAAAGTTTGCTTCTCCGAGGGATTTCCACCAAAAACACTCGCAGCCTGAACCGTTTAGAGAGGAAAATTCTCGGTTTTGCCGCTTTGCACGTTCGTTCCAAACGAAGAACGCTCTCATTGGACGCCAGCGACTCAACAGCGCGTTTCATTGGCTCCTGCTACTGACAGTCTTTGAAGAAAACTGTTCGTCCATCCAATAGGAAACTAGTAAACGGAAAACCCCGCCCACTAAAAATTTGCATTACCGCGTTTCTATTGGCTGAACGGAGCGCCCGTTATTTTTCCCATTCACTGACATTATAGTTGTTTAAAATCAATAATAAGCGTAAAGTGTCCACTCGCCATAGGTGAGCACACAGTGTGAAAATCTTTCTCTGCATTTAACCCAAGTGAAGCACTGGGCAGCACTGTGTGGGGACCATCCCTTACTCAAGAGTACCTTGGTGGTGCCACAAGTAGTGCTGGGATTCGAGCCCACATCCTTCCGTTCACAGGGTCAACTCCCTAGGCCACCAGCATTGGGAGTGACAAGAAAGCTAAAGTTAAAGTTGAACCTTTTCAAGGAAAAGTCAGAGAGACCAGACAGTGTTGGTTTGGACATGTGCTGAGGACAGACTGAGTGTGTTGGGAGAAGGATACTGAGGAGAGACTGAATGTGTTGGAAGGAGGACACTGAGGAGAGACTGGATGTTTTGGGAGGAGGATGCTGAGGAGAGACTGAGTGTGTTGGGAGGATGATGCTGAGGAGAGACTGAGTGTGTTGGGAGAAGGATGCTGAGGAGAGACCGAGTGTGTTGGGAGGAGGATGCTGAGGAGAGACTGAGTGTGTTGGGAGGAGGATGCTG
>JBBPDC010088730.1:0-10071 GCA_037974485.1 Hemigrammopetersius urotaenia
GGGCGCTCTCACACCCATCATACCTCTCGGTTCTGCCCTTTCTAGCTAGGCTGCTTTAGCTAGAGATGCCGGAGTCTCACTCGCTCTCCTCGCAGATATAAATAATTCTGCAGGTTTAAACAGAACTAACTCTCTCCTCTGTTCTCTCCAAGGGGAACTGCTGCACAGGCCGGACTGACCACCGCGGGAAACTGCCCTCGACCGGTCCCAGCTCCACTCCGGCCCTTCCCCAAACTGGGCCACCGCTGCCTAAAGCCCAGGTGGAGATTGTTCCTCCTGATCCTGATGTTTATGGACTACAGACCCTCTGTTCCTCTTCCAACAGTTGCCTCTGCTTTACTCACTAGGGGCTCGGATCTGGTCTCTGTAAAGCTGCTTTGTGACAACCTGGTTGTAAAAAGCGCTATATAAATAAAATTGAATTGAATTGAATTGACTAGGGTAAGAAGAGAAAATACTTGCTGATAACTAATTCTGCCACTCCAGTATTTGTTGATGTTTTAGAGGTTTTTTTGCTATTCCTACCATCGCCAGAAAAAACAGGCAAGTTATTGTACTGTCCTCTGTATATGTGCTGAATATAGCTTTACAGTAAACCCCTCCCTACCCTTAAGACTCTGAAGGCATACAAAAAGTTGCTATCCAGCAAACTGTCTCTCATTCTCAAACTAAAGCACTTAAGCCCTATCCATGTCTTATGCAATATTTTATTTTATATTTAAACAACTATTTGGACTCACTAGCCCCAAATCATCAATTACTTTCTCCCTATATTTTACCATAAAAATTCCCAATCATACAATATAGGGCTTCTGTAAAAAGATTTATTGAGAAAAATGTAGAAAGTTCCAAACAAGGGCATGGTTTTCTACACAAACAAACATAGACACAAACAGCTCAGAGAAGCAGAGGAAATGTCACAGTTGGGTCAGTGGCCACTAGGGGCCACTGCTTTTCTGTTGTTTCTTGGGACTTTTATTTTGATGTTCATGTCTGTTTAGCTCATTTGTCACGTTTTGGTTTTCACCTGTTTGTGGTTTTGTTCTTTGATTACTGTTTGTATTTAAGTTCTGTTTGTGTAGCCCACACTTGTCTGTCCATCGCCTCATTTAGCCTTATTATGCTTTGCCTTGTTTACGTTTCATGTTCATGTTCCTGTCCCTTGAGTCAGGTTTCATTTCTGTTTGGTTTTATTAAATGAAGATTCATAGCATGGATGCCTGCTTTCCTGCCTGGTCTGTGCTCCGAGGTAAATCACGGGAGCCGGCTAGACCCGGCCCCTGTGACAGGAATATGTCTTTTCAATTTACTGGTTTACACACAATTTACTGATCTTCCTACCACATTTAACTGCCCAACAGACACAATCTTCACCTAGAAGAGTAAAGATATGGCCTCAAATTGGTTAATGGAGCTGGATAGCAGCTTGGCTAAAAGTGCCAAAACAAGTAATCAACAAACGTGCATTCGCGGGAGCATACCCATCTCAAACGAAGGCGCATGGCCTCGATAGCTCCCATTTATTAGGGAAATCTTTTGACAGCGAAAGTGAATTTTTTAAACGATTAAACCAATGAACCTTTTTTAAAAAAAATGTTGGTATTTCAATGTTCCATAAATACATAAATGTCATGTTTTTTTAAAAGAAAAAAAATCTTTGTTCAAAAGAAACATTCTGTCACGGTCTGGTCAGTGGCCGGTTAAATGCCACTGCCTTTTTGTTGATTTTTCCTTTGGTTTCTCTGCGCACGTTCTAGGTCTTTTATTTTGATATGTCTGCCCGTTCTGTTCTTGTATCACATGTTCTGTTAGTCAGCTGTTTTCTGTTTACGTGTTTAGGATTCCCAGCTGTCTGTATTTTCCCCTGATGTCTGTGTATACTTAAGGTCTGTGTCTGCTAACCGTTCCTCATGTGTCCATCGCCTCGCCTTATTCTGGTTTGTGAACGTATCGGCTCCTACGCCAGGTTTCTGTTCCGTCTTTGTTTCCTGAATAAAGAACCACAGCATGGATGTCTGCTTCCCAGCCTGTTCTGTGCTACGAGGTAAATTCTTGTGCTGAGGATTATACTGTTCATCCGATTCAGAAACCAGCATGCTACCCATTGTGCTACTGGGCAGAGGCTGAAGGCATCTTTTTTATATGAGTGATCCTTTATATGATGTCTTGAGTCTTAAGAAAAATTCTATTCAAAATATAAGAAGAACAATAGTGTTATTACTGACACTGTCATGACTGGGGACTGTGACGGCTGGTGGCCACTAGAGGCCGCCTGGATTTCTTGTGTTGTGTAATTCCTGAGCACACCAGGTTTTAGTTTCTATATTTGGGGTTTCTATATTTAAGTTCTTCAGGGACCGACCAGAGTTGTCGGTGCACCGTCATAACTGCATGATTTATGTTTCACGTTCCCAAGTCCTGGTATTGTGTTTAGTTAGGCCCTTAAGTTAAAGTCTGTGTTTGCGCCTGCATTTACTGCTAGGAGAGAGAGTGTAATCATGACAGATGGACCGACCAGTCAAGGCACAGCAGACTGGGCGACGAACCCCTGGAGAAATAGGGGTGACTGAGAGTGAGGTGAGCTGGACCCAGCCGTGGGGTGGACCGACGGAGACCAGTCAGTTCTCCATCGCCAAGTTGCTGGGAGGCGGGAGTTCTGAGGACAAGGAAGAGGGCCTGGGGTTCTGGGGTGGCTGGTGGGCGGATCATTCCCCCATTTTAGAGCCAGAGTGTATCGTAGACCCCCTTGTCTTTGGTCCTACCGTGGAAGAGCTCCTGCTGTGGCTTGCTGAAAGGCGAGGCAGGAGATCCACAAGTCAGAGACATAGGAGGTGGGGCAGTTCACGGCGCTCCCATCCCCAACCCGCTCACCTGCTGTCCAAGAAGTCTGTGACTTCATCAGGCACTATCCCTCCCAGGCCTGTACCGACTCGGCCCATGTGGCAAGCCCCTGGCAGGAACAGCAAGCCTCATTAGTGGCCACCTTCGGGCCCAGGCCCTTGAGGCGTTGTCCCTGCCTCCGAAATCGCAAGGAAGCATGCCGCCTTCCAGAGCTCATTCCTGACTGAAGTGACTCAGTATGCCTTGCTTTCTCTGTCATGTTTACTGTGATGTGGGTGATATGCTGCTTCTTTCATTTTTACTTTTTTCATTTTTTCTTTCTTTTTCTTTCTTCTCAGTACTCATTTCCTAATTATTGTTTGTACATATCTATGCTTGTCCTTAGGATCTTGTGGTTTCTATACGGTCTACACCTGTAACTTGTTTTAAGTTGGCTGGTGGTGGTTTTGGGGGGGAGGTTCCCAGCCATTTGCATTGGGATTTTCCACATTCCTATTGTCTGCCTCCACTGATTAAGCACTATCGCTACAATATGTTTTCTTCTTATGGTTTGAGGTCCAACCAAAAGGACCAGTTTATTTCTTTATAACAACATCAACAGCCATGAAGCTCCGAAGAGCGTATCGAATATAAGGGGGCGTGGCAGACGAAGCCTCGCTTCGAGGCGTGTATCAGCTAAGCAGAAAACCACGTGACCAACGACAAACGAAACCTTGGTTCGTTACGTCAGCCCTTCAAGTGTCGCTTTCTGTATAAATGGTGGAAAATCCCGCTGGCGCTGCGGGGGCTGTTTGTAGGAGAGTGTATGATCGAGTATCGGACAGAATTTTTCTTTTGTGTATTTCCTAATGGAACCAGCACACAAGAAAAGATACTCCCCTCTGTGGGAACATTCTGAAATGGCTCCTCCCAGGAACACATGTATAAATTGTTATTCATCCAATCAGTGATGTCTCCTGTTGCTGACTAGTACCTACCCTTTCCGGTTTCTTAATGTAATTGTGCTTCTCAATTGGTTTTTGTGATTCTTCTTTTGTTTTTATCCTTCTCAATTTTGTTGTTGTGTTTAGTAATTTGTTTGTGTGGTTTGCACTTCAGGGCCACCGTACTTTTATTATATAAAGTCTGAAAAATACTATTTGTACACCTTATATTAAAAGACCTTTCTACCTTTTCTCTACCTTTTCTCTCCAAAGAAACCTTTAAATATCTAATCAACTGCAGCTGAACGCTTTACTTAACACAGATTTCCTTCAAATGCAGTAATTTATTACTATAGTAAAAGGAGAGATATCTCAGCATTCATGAGAACGAATAAAACTTTAATATTTATAAAGCTAAAAACACAATTAACTTAAGCCCGAATTCATTCTCAGTACCACATACACATACAACTATTGCCATTCTCTTTATTTCTTGTACAGATGGCTGATCCTATTAGCACACAGTGTAGTTCACTGCAGTGTGACACTCAGAAAGTGACCCCATATTTACTTTGTCTCTAGAGACCACCAGTCAAATTCCATTCATGTGTTCTTCACACCCGCAAGCTCCATCTTTACCACTCAAAAACCTTTCAGTTTTCTAGGCTTTTACACACTGAAATACCCTGTGAACTGAAACCACTTTCATTGTGAACTTTAATTTTTAGCTTTAACCAAAGTGGATACAACTACTATTTTTTCTTCAGGCCTACAAAAGAATTGCTGTGTATCTGTCAAATAATGATCTGTGTACACGGTCAGCGGCCACTAGAGGGGATATGGTGTTCTACATGGGTGTGTGGGTGTTTTCCTGGTCGGCTCATTAGTACGGGTTCCCAGCTGACCAGGGATTCAGTAATAATGGTGGTGGTCCGTGATTGGGCCTGTGGGGTGCACGTCATGTATAAGTATGCTTATGTTCAGTTTTCCTTTGTCTGTCGACCCTCATGCCTCCATTACTAGTTGTTTGTGTTTTGCATTCAGTTAAGTTTTAGCCCTTGAGCCTTTTGAGTATACACTGTGTTTCAATAAAATTCCTTTGAAAGAAATGGAAATCCAGGTCTGTGCCAGACTGGTGCTATCCGTATGTGACCAATTGCTGTGAAACAATGTAGGCCAACTAACGTTATGGCAACCTCTCATGGCTAAAATAACAGGGAGAGTAATACCCAACAGGACACCAACAGTCTCTGCAACTGTTACATGATTGGACAGCAAAGACAGCAACAAATCTGTTTCTTCTCCACCTTTGCTTAGAGCACATTCTGGGCTGTAAACGAATACTGTAGCATCTATGTCCCCTCACTGGAACCACAGGATATTCTTTGCAGATCTAACAAACACAACATCCAAAATGTGTCATATACAAGTGACATTTAAATTGCAGTTTTACAATGAAACATTTAATCAGGACTTTCAATACTGTCATTATTGGAGCAGCCATTTAGCCTGTTAGGTCTGTTTTACAATCAAGGAACAGTTCTACATTTAAAATTGATTCCTACTAAATAACTACAATAGGCTGCAGAGGGATCACTGAAGCACTCGAAACATATTCAACTGGATCGCTAAACATAATGCAAAGCAGTTATAATATAATTAAGAGACATTCAACATGTATATGAGGTTTAGTATTTACACAAATCACACAATATTATCATATCAGTTCAGACTGCAAAATTCACTACCTCCAACGTAGTGCTGCCCAGATTCCAACTACTGTAGGCGGACAGACCGAGGGAAAGCAGTAAGAGGAAAGAGAAGTGCTGGCATTGTTTTGCAAATGAGAGGTGTATTCTCACACATTGTTGTTATAGCGGTGTATATCAGTGAAACAGGGGAAGATCATATCAGGCCTTCATCATTAAATTCATTGTCACAGCACTTCCAGTCAGCCACCTCGTCACACCAGGAGCGCTGAAAACACCTGGGCGTCGCTCTGCCCTGCTGTTGAATTCTGAGTCTCTCTTTGTAAGGAAAACACTAAACGGTTTTGCCAAAAGCAGGTCAACAATTTTAGCACCGTCTGCCATTATGCACAGCTTGCTAGCGGCTAGTTTCCCCTTCCCCTACTTTAATTATATGAACTAACTAAATGCTGAAACAAGGAGCAAAGTCTAGAATACTGTAATATGGTTTTTTTTCATTTAAAGAATGATTTGTTCAAACAAAAATGGTTTATATCACCAGCAAACAACACAGAGTGCAGCAGTTTGTCGTACAATTTCACCTGCAAATCCGCATGGAACTGAACTGGAGTCTCTGTAGCGAAGGGCTCCAGTGAAGCGGCGCTTCAGGTGGGTTTAATGCGCTACGCTGCATGGAAATGTATGACAAGAAAATCGCATCAAACAATCTACAATAAATACCTGATTCTGAATGAGCTAGTCAAGTTGAACGCGTTCTAGCGCACTTTTATTAAAACCAATTTAAATATGACATATACGCATATATGAGCATTTATTTTCGTCCCTTGCAATCTTAGAGCAGCAGCCACTGGTGTATATAGCCTATGATGCTCTACACTCTTGTCAGCACCCCTAGGGTTTCTTAATAATACCTCCCTGAACTCTACATTCTCCACATTACTCCCCCAGAGGCAATAAAACATTCTACCCGCAGTAGGCCAACACATAAAACATCATCTCTCTCTCCTCAACCTTGAGTAGGTAGGGAGCCAGCAGTCACCCACACAGTGAAAAGACGGTCGCATGAGACTGAGGAAACTTTAAGGGCCCGTTTAACTCTAATGGGTAGGAAGTGCTGTGTGATGACTATGGGGAGGACATTGACATTCTTGTTAACTGCATAACAGACTATATTCATGTTTTGTGTGGATAATACCAAGCCCTCCAGGAGTGTGCAGTGTTTTCCAAACAACAATCCCTGGATTACTCCTGAAATTAAGGCTGTTAATCAGAAAAGTGGGCCTTAGCAAAATAGGCAGAGCCTCTGAGCATCTTTAGTGCTTCAGCTATCCCTGATGTTTCCCAGGCAGAACATTCTCTCTTAAATCTGTATACAGTACAGACTGAACACAGGGGGGTTCTGTTTCAAACAGGGCAGCGTATGCACATAGTGGTAGCAGCAGACTGTTAATTAAACTGGAGAAGTTTTTTCTTTAGATTTCCATGTAACATATCCTTACTAAAACACTAAAGACATTGTCCTGAATAAAAATCCCCTAATAATTACTCTATGATTCAAAAATAGATTATTATGGGATATTAAAGAGACTTTAAAAGTTCCTTAGAAATTAAGTGTTCTTACTATTGCATTTCTGTGATATGCCAATGTTATTGTTTATTGTAAATTACACAATAGATTAAATGTACTTTCTACTGTAGGTCTAGGATTGCACTTATGACATTTTTCCCAGCAGGATGGCAAAAGCTGAATAGTCTTTCTTTCCACAAAACAAAACTCTGTGCACAGCAATAACTGTTCATCAAGTTCTAATTATCATAAAACGTCACACAGATTGATTATCCGCTCTTAGTGGCCTTTAAGGGATAAACTTTAGCTGTTTTCAGGTGGAAATTCAATCCTACCAAAGGAAGCCTGACAGATCTGCCCTCATCCCAAACCAAGAACAACATTGCCAATTAGTCAAGCCAGGCACAAGGTGTCATAGCACTGACACAGAGACAGAGGCAGAAGCCAGTGTACTCACGGTCGTTGCATGTTGTGCCAGAGTAAGAGGTCATGGAGCAGTCACAAGTGAAGTTCTCCCACTGTTGGATGCACACTCCTAAATTGGAACAGGAGTCTTCCTGGCACGTGGTGCTCGGCCCTGGCGCAGAAAACAGAAGAGAGGGATTAGTCTACAACAGCTGCAGCTGGGATACACCATCAGTGCGGTCTCCATGCAGCAGTGCATCTCAGAGAGTGATCAAGAGGAACGCTAGCATGCAAGCAAGGTCACTTAAACAGGTACGATTCTGAAAGAGAATGCAACAGTAGTACATTCCTATAAACATTTAACTAATGTCATTTGGCAAAAAGAAAGAAAAGAAAATTAAAAGGGTGTAATTTTCACCAATTTTGATGACTTTATTACATCAGACAACATGTAAGCACAAGTCCAAAAGCTAATCCACACAAACAACTAAAACACGTGCTTTAATAAAACAATGTCAGAAAACATGTGAGACCACAAGAGACTGGATAGATAAATGAGACACAGACTGCATACACTCATTTAAAACTTCAAAGAGTATTCAAACCAGATGTGTTTTCATTCCATCCTAGCTGATCTCACACTACAGGATGAAATGATAACAGCACAGCTCACATTCCAGCCAAGCCCATTCAGAATAGCAGAACAGCAGAATAGCACTAGGATGACATTTGCACATTCACCCAGTTTACCCAAAACACTGCAGCTTTAGGATCATTGTTTGAGAAAACAATACACTCTGTTTTACACTGATTCTGGTACCACATGGTTTTGGGACATGCACTGTAAATCAAACTCCAAACCACAAAAAAAGGAGGAGTGCAAAAAAGACACAGCTTTCAGGACGTTCTCATGCAGAAGACTGCCAGTAGATGAAATCAGCAGTCTGAGACATTTGCAATGCCCTCCAGAATGCTGGTTCTCTTGGTAAAACAGCAAATAAGGCTATGAAAAAATAATCTTCCTTTTTATGAGTTTGGCCTTGTATTAAAAAAAGAAAAAACAAACCTAAAATGCAGAGAGAATACATATCAAACATGTCTTTGAGAGCTCTTCTGAGTATTCTGAGAACCTTTCACTCACTTCGTTAGCTGACTCAGAGGATCTGAATAGGAGCGTCAGGCCAGGATGCCACTGCTTGATTATGTGGTCACTGAACCACTTTTGTGTGGATACAGAAGTATGTTTTGGTATCAGAGTTACACTATGAAATACAACCATGATCTACTTTACCCTCCGATAAAACCAAACAGAACCCCACAAAAACAGACCAAATAGGCAAACAGGCAAATATGCAATTGTTATAATTTTTCTGACCGATACGGTCACTGTGTTTTATGGACTGCATTTTTTTAAATGATGGTATAGATATGGAGTTCTCGCCCAGAAGCCCAGCATGTCCCCAGCATGTCCAGCTTGAGGATTGAACACTGACCGTAGCGTGCCAGACTGCTAGTTAGGTGGTGTTTGGTAGACACGCATTTCCTACTTTTAAATCTCAAATAACATGGTCTTAACACAATAAGTAGCAATATGGAGTATAAATTACAAATGCTTTATGCAATAAGTACACTTTTAAGTAATTGTGATTGAGAAAATAGCTGTTTTCATCATTTTCATATTAAACTGAAAAGGTAGCCTTTAATTGTAGTTTCAGAGACTTGCTGACCCCAGAACGCAGCTAGTCTTTAATAATGCAGACGTGTTATTCTGTATTACTGTAACATCTTGTTCTGTTTTGCTCCTTTTTGGTTTCGCCTTGTTTTGGTTTTCCCTATGCCATGTGGTTTTTGTTTTGTGTTGATAACGTTCTGCTGCCGCTCACTGTTAACCCAGCTATTCTGCTCGTTTCATAGTTTGTTCTTCAGTTTGTTTTTTGTGGTGTTTGCCCGTGTTTAGAATTACTGACTGGGAATGGAGCCGACCTCTCCTCCTGGAAAACATTTGACCAATCTGCCGTTGTACCCATCTTTGCACCTGTAATGGTTTTCGTGTTTTGGTCTCATGTCCCATCTGTCCCAGGTTCCAGTCCCATCTCCACTTTCTGCCCCATCTCCGCTTCCCCACCTATCCCCGCGTTCAGGCAATAGTCGTGTCTCCTGTCCAGCCCCTGTCCCCAGTCTTCTTCCAGTTCAGTGCTCTGTCTGTTTAATATCCCAGCCCCTCTCACAGACACAGCTGGCTCTTGGGCAGGAGTTGTGCCGTTCTGCCACATTCTGTTCCGTTCTTCTCCTTGTTGGTCACGCCCTTCCTTAGTTTTCATAATGCCGTAGTCCACTGTCCACTGCTTATCTGTGTATCTGTAACCCCTCCTTTCATAGATGTTCCCCTCCTTGCCTGACATCTTTACCCTGTCAGTTATTCTGACACTGAGTTCGTTCTTCATGTTTGTCATCATATAGTGCAGCTATATAGCAGTAAAACTGAGGGACTCCTTGTTAGCACCTCCCATCAGATCCGTTCCTTTCCTATACTACAGTTTGCCTTTGACGGCCAGATCATTACTCTCTCGTCTTCAGTCACTAATTTGGGGGTTCGGTTTGATCCACAGCTGACCTTTAGTGAACA
>JBBPDC010088752.1:0-10071 GCA_037974485.1 Hemigrammopetersius urotaenia
CATAGCTTACAAGGCTGAAAGGATATGTTGCTAACATTTTGCTGAAAACACCAAACATCTTGTGGAGTCCATGCCTCAACAGGTCAATGAGGGACCAAGACAATATTAGCCTGGTGGGTTTAATGTTGTGTCAACTTAGTTTTTTTGCAACTGAAACTTCATCTAAGTCCAAGTGTATATGATAAAATCACCAAAAAATGTGTTACATATTAAAGGTCTCCACCAATCTTGATTTGTTTCATTTGACAAGAGAACAACACCTGCCGATACAGTATGTATGTCTAATATAAGTAATGAATTCAGTAAGTATTGAAATGACTATGTGGTGTAGACTAAATGGACGATGAGCATTAAGGAACGGCGTGACAGGATAATGTGGTGTGGGGCTGAACCTTGGAGAGAGACACGTAGGGGAATTTGTCCATTTCCAGCTGAATCTCCTCTCCAGACTCTCCACTCAGCTGCCCCTTCAGAATCCTGGCCGCCGTCACAGTGGGAACGCCCATACCTACAAAATAACACCTAAGGGTTAACCTCTGATTTCTTTGCACCATGTTTTTTATATAATACCTCTCCAGGGCACTTGGCTCGAGTTTTTATGCCTGGCTGAAAACAGACTTCACAACTTTTGATGGAGTTGAAATGACCACCTGTCTCACAAACGCTGTATGAGACGGACACAAAAATAGGTTTTTCAAAAGGCACAGTAATAAACAGAGTGGGTGGTATACAGTGCCGAGAGTGAGTCATCTGTCAGTGTCTTGAAAGGTCCACTTGTTTGTGTCAGTGGTCCTGTCACTGAAAATAACCTAAATGGCCCTTCATGACCAATCATTTTCATGGTCAATATGTGATGCGCTTATGTTAGAGTGTCTACAGAATAACTGTAAATTGAACACTATGAAAAGATGGTATTAAGATGCATGTTAAAGCTGTCAACTTTCATTTAAAAGGCTTTCGGCATTTGATGAGAGAAGAAAATGGTACACAAATAAGGCCATCCATCTGAAAGAAAATTGAAAATTGACAGTTTTCCTCCATTAACACACATGTAGTAAAAGATATCTGGCATCTGAAGACAGAAGCTTAATGCTTGTAACACAAACAACCATGATAAGCATTGAGCAACCTGCAAGTTAGTCACCAAGTACTGTTTTTAAGCTAAGTGTCCATTTTTGTAGATAACCGTGTCAAATGCTGTCATATGGGAGCAAAGCACAAATTAGAAAGTTTGAGATTTCTTCACATCTCGAAGCAATCTGAAGAAATGATTTAGCCACCTGATGCAAGCTGCATAGTGTAACTTGTCAATGTGTCACTTCTCGTCCTTGCAGAGCATCAAGCATTGCTTGTCTTGAACTTCTGTTACTTATTTTAAAAGATTTGTTTATATGTAAAACGCCACTAAGCCAAGTCAGTAAAACATTAAAAAGTGAGGCTGAGGTGGGCAAATTCTGAAGTCCAATTGTAAGGATGGAGTTGAAAAAGAAATCGTTCTAATTCAATGTAATATTGAGAATGTCACAGGACACTTGAGTACAGTAAACCTCCACTTTAACGCAAGTGCAAAATATAATTTACTAATTTTGTAACATAAATATGAACTCAGCCACATTTACATATAAAAAAATAACTATAAATGTTTTGGTACTGTGGAGAGAAACACACAGGAAGCGTATTTTGGGATGGTGAAATACCGCTGAACTCAGAGATGGGAGGTTTAAAAGTAGCCAATCCAAGAACGCTATTTATTTCTCCTCGCTGCTGATTGGCTGCTGCCCTTTGACGCAGCTGCAGTCCAGAATTTCCCCCATGGAGCTTCTTGAGTGTTCTTGTGTTTAGTTTTGTTCTTCCTAAAGCCCGGTATATTTATTACTGTAAATGAAATTTATTTATGACTGTATTTACCCCGCTTATACAACTTGTGCAATAATTACAGTACAGTCTGTACAGGGGTAACATCGGTATTTACATTCTAGCACTGTGGGAGTTCAGTGTTATGAAAGTGCACTTGAGTGATGTTCACTCTCGCGAGACTGAACACAGCTCACGTTTTATGTTTGCTGTTTACAATCTCCCTCCTATGATCCTATATCCTCACATGTGATTGGCCAGGAGGCCGCCATGCTGCTAATCAAAACAAAGTTCTGCCGTGAGCAAAGCTGAGCCAGAGAGAGAGAGAGAGCTGAGCAGCGAAGGGAAAAAGAATTCAGGTATTCCTTTCATGATTTTCCCACCTCAGCAGATTAACTACTTATGTGCTGAATGATTCACATAAATAACTACTAAAATGTTAGTCTAGGACCGGTTTGATTTACCATCTCCGAGGAAGAGGATAAGATTCTTGGCGACGTTCCTGTTGTGCTCCCGAGTCAGAGCATCCTTCAGCGTCCGCTGCGCCCACGTGTTCCAGAAAGTGGGATCTTTCTCCTTTTCTGAAGGACAAAACAACACACTCTGCCTCATCTGTTACACAACAGGTAGATATCGACCTCTGATTGGTTGAAAAGCACTACGCTTGTGTTAAGTGTGATAACAGCACATTTCTTTAACCAGAATTCTATTATTCTGCTGGTTACTGTTTTCTAAATAAAGTAATGTATAGTCACTCACTCACTCACTCACTTTCTGTAACCACTAAATCCTCACTAGGGTCGGGGGTACCCGGAACCTATCCCGGGGTCTATGGGCGCGAGGCAGGGACACACCTTGGGCTCACCACAGGGCGCACACACCCACACATCACATACATACACACTCACACCTACAGTCAATATATAATCCCCCATTCATCTGACACGCATGTCTATGAACTGTGAGAGAAACCGGAGACCCCCGAGCAAACCCACATCCCCCTGAGGAGAACATATATAGTCTTGATTTAAAAATGAACCCAACAGGACACTGTTTATTGTACAGTTACTTGTCAAAATAATAAAAGAAACTTCACAAAAGAATTTTTCACAATTTCTTGGTTTCCACTGAGACAATGAGTCCTTCTCGTTGCAGGTGTTGTGTAGGAGTGTGTTATGGTACCTGTAGGTCTGTTTAATATGCTTCATATCAGCTGGAGGAATGGGAGAATAGTGTTGGCTAATATTGTTTGAACTCCTGTGAAGCTCTTTGATCTCAGATTAAAAACACTGTTGCTAGACTTCAACTTTTGGCTTTAAAAAGTTGCTAAAAACTTCACTATTCTATATCAGCACTTCTATTGCACTTTCAATTTTCTTGTATTGAATTTCTATACATTGTTTTACTTCTTTCATTTCTTATTCTATTTTATCTTATTTTATTTTTATTCTAATCTATATAGCACACTGAATGCCATTTTGTGTATCATAATGTGTGACATAAATAAACTTGACTTAACTACCCTTCCATGCAAGCTCCCCTTTATCATTACTTTTCTGAAAACTAGGCCTTCCACCAGTCCTCAAAGATCAAAGGTTGTTTCCATAAATACTGAAACTGATGGAGCATTCTTAAGTGTTACTCATCTTTGGTGTCACAGGTGTCACAAAATCGCTAGTGTTACAAGGGTCAATGTTGTCAGATGCCAATTGTCTTGAATGGACAGATTGTTGAATGATATGAAACGTATTAATCAGAAACTCATTGCTAATGGCAGCAGTCATTCATATTTTAGCAGCCGTTATGAAGAAACATTGGATCATCAGGATGGACCATCAGATTCAACAGAATGTTCTGCAACATTTTAAGGAACTGTATAATAAGTGACAACAGCGGTTGTTTTACTCTGTGCGGTTAAAAATACTATTTGGTTAAAAAATAATGATATGAATAGTGAGTTCCAAGGTCACCTGCAGTGCTTGCCAAAAATGACTTGAGTACTGTTTTCGCTTTAGGGGCTAAACCACTGAAAGATCTACCAAAGGGGAGAGTAGACAGGTGTTGGATGGCCCAAGGGAAAGAAGAATAGAGATAAAAACCTCATATCTCCAAAATAGTCACTTTACAAGGAGGTAGGGGGAAATCCTAATTTTCACTGAAAGTATAAGGATTTTATTCATTTTAGAATGCTTCTATTGGACAGTTGATCATGAAATTTTACCACAATGTAAAAGGCAGCTTGTGTTTTCAAATCTGATCAAAAAATTTTAATTGATAAAAGGGTTTTGTTCTGACATTGAATATATATTTCTATCCTTATTCATATGGTCATGACATTATTCACAATAGCACACACCCTCTAATGTTCTTTTCTAGAACAACAAATGTCCACTGTCTCAACAGTGAAACGAAACCTATAATTTCAGGGTAAGATGTGTTACTTATACTTTTGTCATGTAATAATCCAAAGGTCTTTGCCAAAATAAAAGTGTATTCCCAAACAAAGTGTAATGTCAGGTGTAGGATTTCTCAAAACAAGAGATGTCATAACCACTAGAGTCCAGCGCTGCCCAGAAAGGTCAATTAGAAAATGACACATCATTTGTAACAACAGTGTCTCTGGTCGCATCTTGGTTTTTTCAGAGCACATAAGCTTCTTATCCCGCAATTAGATGCACAAACAACATTTTTACATGACTGGGTAAGAAGGTCTAATCAACATTTTGTTTCCATAACAGCAAGACCAAGTTCCTCTTCATCAAACATTCCACAACCTCATCATTTCTGTTGGGAACCCCCTTCTAAGAAGGTAAGAAATCTTGGTGTTATGCTAGATGAAGATCTATCTTTCTCGCCTCAGGTTGACCACATCTCCAGAACATGCAGATACCTTCTCTACATCAGAACAATCCAACACTTTCTCACCATGAAAGCTTCAGTTACTGGTCCAGTCTCTGGTCATCTCCAACCTGGACTACTGCAACTCTCTACTGGCTGGACTTCCACTGAAGGTAACACAAACCACTTCAGCTGATTCAGAATGCAGCTGCCAGGTTAGTCTTCAATGTTCCAAAGTTCACTCACACCATACATTTACTAAGGAACCTTCACTGGCTCTCTGTGGATGCTCGCATTAAGTTCAAGTCCTTATGTATGTATCAATATGTATGCACATATCAGCATTGATCAAACAACTTGTCGCTTCTCATCCTCTCAGGCCTCTGCTGCTCAAAAGAAGAAGACATGCGTCAAGACTCTTCTCAGTCTTGGCCCCCCAGTGTCCCTCGCTGTCTTCAAGGACGGTCTAAAGACACACCTCTTCAAGGAGCACCTCAGTGACTAACCATGCCTCTCGTTTATGCGTTTGCTTATTTTTCAAAAAAAGAAAAAAAACCTCTTACGCCCATCCCTTCCTTATTTTTATCTTAACTTCAGACTTTTCTTTGACAGGTGTTGTTTGGGTGTACCAAGTGAGCAGTAACTTGGTTGCCATAAATGTAATTGTAGAAGCATGCCTCTGTGATTACACAGGTCAACAAATAAAATTGTAATCAGCAGAAACCACAACACACTAACCCAGTTTTTCAGATCTGCTTTCAGTTTTTTTCAGTCACATCAACTTTGTGAATTATGAGTAATATTCGATTTGCAATAGACTTGAATGCAGTTTTTATTAAACCACAGGCACCAATCAAGTAACTGTTTCAATATTTTCAGTGTGAAGTCAGACAGGTCACACTATGGCATAGATATAATGATCAGTGTAAGTCAGGTACCACTGTTTCTTCAAAAACGCTCAGCATATGATTATTACATGATCATTATATCAACGAAACACAGATTTGAAATCAGCATGAAAAACACTACAAAACCCAAACTAACTTATCTGATTTTAAACTGTTGACCTGTTATTAATGTTTCTTACCTGGGAACTGCGGTTTCCCGGAGCCTCCACACATCAGGCATGAGAGGACGAGTGTGATAACCTTCATCATTCTGACTTCAAAGCAATGTCTTCCAAAAGTTTGCTGTACACCATAAGCCTGGAGCTGAAATAAGAAAGTAGCGGTGGTACTATTGTAAGAAAAATATCATAGATTGGATGGAAATTATGGCAAGGATGTACCATCACAATACATGAAGATATGTGAATACATACGTATATATAAAATACATATGAAATATATATAAAATAGTGTATGGTGTGTTATGGAAAATCACATATATCCTAAAATCATATAAGTGAATATAGTATATTTCAGATGATTCTTTCTTGTTATACTCATATTAAGGGACATTCTGCTGACTAATGATTAAGGTTTAGGGCACAGTGACATGATTAAATCAAGGTTGTTATTTTGTTAAAACTATTTCGAACAAAAGAGTTTTAGATGTTAAGACTAGAAACTAATGGGACGAACCTTCTCTCCTTCTGCAGAAGTGAAATAAAATCTTTGTTCTGAGCAAAGAATCTTGAGTTAGTTTGTTGATTTTCCATGACAGGTACCATGCAGTGTGAATAGAAATCAGATGTATTTAAACACATAATAAATGAATAATGTACTACCTACAGAACGTAGCACTACTTTTTCTTGTCTTATCAGAAAAATATGAAAATCCTGTTGGCTTGTGCATTGTGAAAATGTCTTAAAATATATTCTATTTCAAATATATTAAATATAGTTTCATATGATATTTTTACCATATTGCCCACCACTCTTTCTCAGATAGGATGCACTCTCACAATAGCAACGGTTCTATAATAAACATCTAATATATTATGAAGCCTTAGGGATGTTCTAAATGTCAGTGCAAAGGTTACAAACATTGTGTCCTGGAACAAGACATGATATTCATCCACATTCTAATAGTTATCTTGCTGAAATAAAGGTCACTGGAAGTAGTAAAGCTTAGAATCACAGTCTATTCTGCAAAATAGCATAGAAAAAAATGTAGATAATTGACGTTACGTACTGGCACTGTGCTCTATATTCTAACAGTATATTCTTACACTATATATTATAGTCCTACATTATATTCCTGCACTACGCGCGATATTCTTACCCCATATTATGAGCTTACACTATATTCTTGCCTTGCCCTAAATTGTTAAATGATACATTATATTCCTCCACACTAATTAGACACATTATTTTTGCACTACTCTTGCACTTCACAGTTTAGTCTTACACTTTACATGATATTCTTTAACTGCACCCTGTATTCCTACATTATATAATGTATTCTTCCATTATACACTACAGGATTAAACTATATTCACACACTGTAAATCATATACTCATGTAAAATAAATACATTTCTATTTTGCTCACATTCGGTCATCTTTTATTGATACTTTTTTGGATCCAGTAAAAGCGATCAATAATAAGGGTTAACATAGCAATGTGAATTCCATTTCAATGTGTGTGCAGTGCAACCAACAACACA
This sequence comes from Hemigrammopetersius urotaenia, assembly GCA_037974485.1. Taxonomy (NCBI): domain Eukaryota; kingdom Metazoa; phylum Chordata; class Actinopteri; order Characiformes; family Alestidae; genus Hemigrammopetersius; species Hemigrammopetersius urotaenia. The sequence continues at coordinate 7,303 of JBBPDC010088752.1, forward strand.
AACTAGTGAAAGAGAAGAGAGTAGCACCATATTACTATGGCCCACACAGGTGTACACGCAGCCAAACTGCTCTTGGGGCAGATTTTAATATGTTAAAAGAGGTCAAGGACTCTGAATGGATGATACGATAGGTAAGACAGAGCTAATTAGCTTATTAGGTGGCTAAGGTGTGTTAGCACCAGGAACAAGGTTGGAAACCCGCTGTAATGAAAACATGGTCGAGCGTTTAGCCACTCTTACTGTGGCTCCCCTTCGCTTTTTACTGAAGGTCACTTTAATGAGATTGAGTGCCCCTACACAGAGGGGTTTAATAGGGATGACAAAGCTGATTAACTGGACACCTCTCTCTCTTCACTCTAACACGCGTACACACACTAGCTCCGTTAAAAGCTCCTCACTTAGAGCTTACACTAACACAGGGGAAGCCCTACCTCAGCCTACATTAACATTATACCATTGTCTAATAACTTTAAATTATGGAAAGCTGTATACATACAACACATATATATAACTATATACATATGTGTGTGTGCGTGTGTGTGTATGTACGGATCATACACATATTGACAAAAGTATTGGGACACGTGACCATTACACAGACTTTAATTACATTGCATTCTAATACATAGACTTTCATATGGAGTTGGTCCCCCTTTGCCTATTCATGCTGTAGAGCATTCATGAGGTCAGGCACTGATGTTGGACGAGAAGGTCTGGCTCACAAGCTCTGTTCCAGTTCATCCCAAAGGTGTTGGATGGGATTGAGGTCGGGTGTGACCTGTCAAGTTCTTCCACATTGAACTCATCTAACCATAGAAAAGGTTCTTCCCCAAACTGTGTCCAAAAAGTTGAAAGCATGGCATTGTCCAGACTGTTTTGGTTTACAGAAGCATTAAGCATATTCGTATCAATAACAACTTACAGTCTAGTCATGTTACAGAGGTCACTATTGTAGTAGTGGAAGCCTTGCCCAAGTACTCTGTTCTTTCCCAAGGCAGTTAATCAGACCCCAGTCTGTCAAGTGGAACACAGCTATGTTACCCCCAACATCATACCAACAGCTGCCTAAAGCCAGAAACATTTTTATTGTTATCATTTCCACTGAACGCACCTAGTGTTAACAAATACAAAACGGTAAACTAAAGGTAACTGGTAGAAACTGTTTGTGTGTTGAATAGTCATCAGACTGGTAATGGTAATGCAAATTACATTTTTGGTGTTAAGAGGTTGTGAACTGTTTAGCGTAGAGGATCACACTTCATAGAGCAGACCAGGGTTTGATTCTCTACCCAGGTGAGAACATCATGCAATATGTCCCTTAAAAACACTACTAATACTACTGTAGTTTCTTTGGGCAGTTAGTTTGCTGCAGTGTAAACAGAAAAAGATCTTATGTACACATAAACGTGTCCAAAAAGAGTTCCCCAGAGCAAGAGCTTAGAACACTCACTTCTGGTTTCACCATTTCTGCAAATGAAAGGTAATATGTGATATAAAGAACTTCCACATAATATAAGTTCCATACCAATGAAATATTTTCACAGTACCATACTTTGAGAATGTATTAATGACCTGTAGCCCTGCACTAACAGACAGAAACAGTAAGGTCAACTTTACCACCTTTTAAAGCCCAGTTCATGCTCAGAGATGCATCGGTGCTCCAACGGGAAGCACCCTGGATGCCAGACGGCAGGTGAAGAAGCACAAAAGCGCCAAGACACACAGGAGCAGGGCCCCAGAGAAAAAGGTCGTCAATAAAAACCAAACTCCGTCTCGAGTCATGGCGTCAACAAACAGATACGATAAGCCCCCTGTCTCACTCCGGGCAGATAAAAATCCACTTTTCCCTCCAGCTACAGAGAAGAGATGCTTCTTTCAGGTTGCAAACCCGCTCGGGCTGTGACACACTTCTATTCCACTGGGGATGCATGTATGACTGCGAGAGAGAGAGCGGGGGGATTAGGGTTAATACTGGCTGATTGAAACCAACTTAGTTGCTCGTCCATCTTTGCAAAAGGCTCTATAAACCCATCGCCTCTTCTTCCCCCATCCATCCTCCAAGTCTAGGGCCTGCGGGGATGCCCACATCTTAATTCAATGGGAAAATTGTGTTTGTTGTTTTACAATAATTACAACTAGGGCCTGACGCATATTTCATTGGACGGCTGATATTAAGGTTTTATGAATTTATCCAAACTGGCTGAAGTCCTGCTATAAAAACATTAATATTGGAAGGGGCTTTTGTTAAGCCTCTTGTTTGAGGGCACAGTAATGTGGGAATTCATTCTTTAAGACTGTATGAAATGTGCATAAGACAATGCACTTTACATTCACTGCTGTATAAGAGAATGCTACTGCTGCTAGAGCCCAATCTGATGCCGTGCGTCAGTATCGATGTCAGCCAATGTCATCAGAAAATGCTGGATCAGATATCAGAGGGAAAACTGAACTAATCTGACCAAACCATATATCAGATCTAGCCTGAAACAGCAAACACGAACACTGTTTGATGTTCCCTGTGTATTTCTTCCTGTAAAAATGGCAAAAAATGATGGTCAGTGTCACGGCTAGGTCAGTGGCTGGTTAGGGCCACTGCTTTTTGGTTAATGTTTTTTGCTCTGGTTGGTTCTGTTTCTGTTCTGTATTCTGGGGGGCTTTTATTTTGATAGTTCCTGGGGTTTGCTTTTGTCATATGTCTGAGTTTGTCACATGAGTGAGTTTCCACCTGTCCTGTGTTTGGTCTGATTTCTGTTGCTATTTAAAGTGCTG
>JBBPDC010088773.1:0-10071 GCA_037974485.1 Hemigrammopetersius urotaenia
CGCAGGACCTCCTGACGCAGCCCACGGGGCACCAGCAGCTGCCACAATACACGCTGACCGTCGGGATGTCGCCAACAACGATAACACAGTCCCTGCTTCGTTCTCCCACTATAATAGGCAACGACGCGCTCCCCCGCCTCTGTGACCTGTGACAGAACCGCACCGATGCCCCCATTGCTCGCGTCAGTGTCAATGACAAACGGTTTGTTAAGGTCCGGCCTTGTCAACACCGGGGCTTTCCCTAACGCCTCTCGCAGCTGTGCGAACACTCGCCACCGAAAAACTCCCCCTTTGTCAGTGAGCCGATGTAAGGGCAATGTCACCGCGGCAAAATCCCGCACGAAACGCCGATAATACGAGGCAAGCCCTAAGAAGCTCCGCACCTCCTTCACATTCCGTGGTGTAGGTCAGTCACGCACCGCCGCAACCTACTCCGGATCTGTGGCTACCCCCTCCCCACTGACAATATGCCCCAGGAACGCAACTTTTTGGCGAAACAGCGCGCATTTCTTCGGGTTCAGTTTCAACCCAGCCGCGCGAATAGCCCCCAACACCTCTCTCACGTTTCTCACTGCCCCCTCAAACGTCTTCACATGCACCAACAAATCGTCCAGGTATACCACGCATTTTGTCCGTGGTATACGCCCTAGTACGCGCTCCATAAGCCTCTCAAACGTGGCTGGACTGTTACAAAGCCCGAACGGCATAACTTTAAATTGCCATAGGCCGTGCCCAATAGTAAACGCCGTTTTTGGATTAGCGTCCGCTGCTAACTCTACTTGCCAATACCCGCTCTGCATATCTAGTGACGTAAACCCCCGCGACCCCACTGTCGCATCTAACGCATCGTCTATAGGCGGCAAAGTGTAGGAGTCTTTAGTCGTTACCTGGTTGAGGCGCCAGTAGTCCACGCAGAACCTCCAGCTATTGTCTTTCTTTCTCACCAGGATGGCTGGAGCTGCCCAGGGGCTGTCCGACGGCTCAATCCCGCCGGCTGCTGCCATCTCCTCAATCTTTTGCTCCGCGGCCTGTTGCTTGTCCAGTGAAAGCCGGTGTGGTCGCAGGCGGATCGAGGTGCCGTTGTCCCGCGTCCAGCCCCTCGCTGTCTCTCTCCAGTAGTTCTTTGACGGCCTGTCGCGTCTCGCAGGACGATCGCAAAGCTTGCTGGCCCGCTCTCACCTTGGCGTCCGCGTCGCTGCCTCTCTGCTGCAGTGTGGGCCAGTCCGGTGTGGCCACGTACAACTGACCTGCCCCAACGTCCACCGTGGCTCCAAGCTTGACCAGTGCATCCAGTCCGAGGATGCATTCTTCGACGACTTCGGCCAGCCACATCTCGTGCTCTACACATCTCCACATCTCGTCTCCCTTTCATCACGGCTCGATCTCCTGTCACCGTTGAGATGCACGGTGGTTTCTTCCCAGCCAGGCGGGTGCAGTTGCTGGGTTTGCGGCAGGACCTCTGGGCGGACGATGGTGATGGTGGAGCCGGTGTCCACCAAAGCTCGGCAGCGGACTCCGTCGACGGCGCACTCTATTCGGAGGCCTTCAGGGTCTCCCAGTCTTCCCACTCGCAGCTCGCTTCTCTTTAGAGGGGCTTGGGGGAAGGCAGACGGCACAGCCCTCCTTGCTTTGGGGTTTTCTCACTTGGTAGTGGCTCACTGCAATATGTGGTTTTGGTATCTCTGGCCCCTCACTTCTCGTGCTGACCTCTGTGACTTGTTTTGGGGACTTCTCCTGGCCGTCCACCAGGGTGTCGATATTCCTCTGTAGCGGGTCAATCTGACACCAATGTGGTGAGCGGTAGAGGAAGACACCAGACGACTTGGATCATGCATTTCTTCAGCCTTTATTTCTCTCCACACAACACAAAGACACACTGCACCACCTACTGGTCTGGCAGGGAATTACCCAACCCAGAGAAAAGTCTCTTGAAATAAGCTGTGCCTGCTGATCACCCTACCCCCTTACACCGCACTCACGATCAGGGTGACCACCAAGGCACAGCTCCCGCACACAAACACACCCAAACATCCCTAAATACTCCCCACAATAAGTACACACCCGTTTACCCCACTCAAACATCCCACAAACACATTAAATGGCCAACTGGCCTCTAAACAGCGCCGCAAAGGCTCATGGGAGCCATTCCTGCCCGCCAGCTCGCCACAATATATATAGTTAAAAAAAGTGCCGGTGGGGGCAAGATGCTGGGAATGCAAAGTAGGACATTTTTTAGTATTTTATGGCATTTTTTTGGGGTTGTTACGTTAATATAATGGATGAGACTGCTTTTTTTTTATATATATATTTATTTTTATTTTTATTATAAATATAAATAAAAATAAACATAATAATATAAACATAATAACAATAATATATTTATAATACATATTTATTATAAATATATATAATAAAAACAAACATAAGCTCTTTAAACATAAACATTTACAAATTTACATTGAGGCCTGCGACAGCAACAAACCACTACAAAGGTCTAAAAGACAGAAATAAATTTCCAATAAAAATGAAAAAGCAGTCTCATCCATTATATTAACGTAACAACCCCAAAAAAGCCATAAAATACTAAAAAATGTCCTACTTTGCATTCCCAGCATCTTGCCCCCACCGGCACTTTCTGTGACGCTGTTTGGCCAGTCGGCGCGTCTGTCACATTATGTCCCCACCCATCCACGTGAATGCGCATGCTCCGTGGACTCATCTCTCGTAGCGGACTACAATACCCAGAGTCGTTCTGGAGCTTCGACAGCTTCCGCCTTAAACCCAAGCGCAGCAAATCCGTCGTGATTTTTAAAAAATTGTATTTATTTATTTATTTATTTATTTATTTAGACATTTTCGCGTAACAGACTCCAACGCTACCCTGGATGTTATAGGATTTTTCTTTTTCTTTTCGGAGCACCGATGGCATCTCTGAATTAAAGGTAAGGCGAGAGAACGACCTAACGGTTAAAACTGAAATAACGGTCGAGCAAATTCTTCACATTTATAGTTCGTAGCGTTCTTGTTGTTGTGTTATTGTTGTTGGCTTTGAATACGCACACACGCTATAGATTGTATATTTGACACTAAGTCGAACATTTTATGGGCCAAAAATAAATAAAAGAAAATAATCATCATTAAAAAGTAGTCCGCGGTGACAGCCTATTACGTAACAAGCAGCTGTCAAGATCATGCGTGGGACAGTTGAAATCAGAGGACCACCATTTGTTTCACTGCAGAGACCCCTGCAGTCATATCACAGCCCACCACTCTTACTCATCCGAGGACTTAAGAACAGTAATACTGGCAGTAGAAGTGCTGCAGAACACTTACAGACACTATATGGACAAAAGTATTGGGACAATGGTTGATTGAATTCAGGAGGCCCATTACTTCCAGAATATTAATGCGTCAGCATACCTAGGCATTTTGTGACAACGCCATGCTTCCAACTTTGTGGATACAGTTTGGTTAAGGCCATTTTCTATTCCAGCATGACTGTATCCTAAGACACAAAGAAAAGACCATAAAAACATAGTTGGATGACTTTGGTGTGGAGGAATTTGAGTGTCCAGCACGGAGTCCTAACCTCAACCCCATCCAACGCCTTTGGGATGAACTGGAACGGACATTGTGGACCAGGCCTTCTCGAACAATATCAGTGCCTGACCTCATAAATGCTCTACAGAATGAATAGGCACAAATTTCCACCGAAACTCACAGAAGACTTCGAAGAAAAGTGGAAGCTATTAAAGCTTCAAAGGGAGGACCAACTCCATCAATGTAATATCATTAATTTCTCTGTTGGTGGAACGGTCAGGTGTCCCAATACTTTTGACCATCTAGTGTATTTTGGAATCATATTTGTACAATATTCCTGTAGTAACCTACAATAGGTGGTCTGAAACTACCTTAAGGTTTGAGTGCCCCTATCATGGCACATATAATTATTTCATTTTTTCTTTTTTTGTAAAAATTTTTTCATTTTTCTTTTTTGTATAAGCAGCTAAGGGATGTACCTGAAATGCAATTGAAAATGAGGAAACACTTGGCCGAAAACTGAAACCGAAACACTGAAAGAAATTATTATTATTAAATTATTAAAAGTATAAATCTTATACAAAACGATGAAAATATTTATTTAGCATTCAAACAATGCACAATATAAAACAAAATTTAAAATAAAACCTTTTACTTGGCCCTACTCAAGAAAGCTGAAACATTATATAATTAAATATCTTCTCTCATAAAACAAGTGCATTCAAGTGCATTTTAATATTCTGAACGAAGTGCATTCAGAAAAAATAAAAAAAATGTTGGAAAAATATAACAACATTCTTTGTAGGCCTATAACAAAAATGTGTATTAAAACAAAGTCTGACATAGCCCACATATGAACTGTAATCACTGCAAAACTTTCTTGCCTTTTCAGAAACACAGATGGAGTGAGTGTGCTCGAAGGGTCTTGCTTCTTCTGGGCTCGATCAGGATGTTTTGATTTTATATGATAAAATTAAGTTGAGAAAGTCTTTGTGGACACAACCCCACTAGAAATTTCGGCATTGAGCGCTTTACAAATGACTTTCCGCGTGTCCTTCTTAGGCCTCATTTACACTGTCAGTTAAATGTGACTCGATTCCGATTTTTTGCTCATATGTGACACAGATCGGATCCGTTCCATGACAGTGTAAACAGGAAAAAACGCATGCATTCGGATATTATGAGATCGGTTTCAGGCCTCGTTCATATGTGAAAATAAATCAGATATAAATCAGATCTGTGCCAATGCGACCGTCATGTAAACAGGCAGGTCGGATTTTCCTAGGCATTGCGTTCTGTACGTCATTAACTGCGACAATTTAGTACTTCATCGCGGTTTAATGACGTCGTGTGGGAAGTACGTATGGAAGCGCACAAACGTCAAACAACAACAAACACAAGAAACATTCAGACCCACTGCTCCTCGCTAAAGCCCGCCACAATAGTCTCCCACCGATCCTGAGATCTCTCACGCACCCAGACGTTCCTCTGAATGGTCGAGGCCATAATAACTGAAGCGCAGGCTGCAATAACCGCCCTTTCCTTCTTCTCCGCCTCAAAATCATGCTGTTATTTGGCGAATTTTGCATATCGCAGAGCTAGCATTAAGCATATTTCGTGTTCGTCCATCTTGGCTACTGTGTGGTGTAACAACCCCCCTTTGCTATAGCAAGTGTAAACAAACGAATCGGATATGGGTCACAATTTAAAAAAAACGTGTAAACAGAAGGTAAAAAAATATAGGCAACAAATCAGAATTGAGCATCAATACCTGCAGTGTAAACGAGGCCTTAGACATATCAAATGTGCCACACGGCAGACACGTTGACTCGCTTGCGGTTGTTGATAGCGTCATCACTGTTTCGGTCGTGTTAAAAAAAAATTCGACCAAACCCAAAAAAGTCACAAAAGCAAAAAAAGTGGAGGACTTCCGCGAACAATTATTAGTTTGGTTCTCCACGATGGACTGTTCAAGTTGGGCTTTACTGTATATGGAAATATGTGGGTTTTGTGGGGGGGTTTTTGTAGCTTGGACTGTGTGGATGGAAGGAGTGAAACAATTTCTGTGTACCTAAAGCCTTTTTAATTCCAGAAAAGTTATGATGTGCTTGTTAATACATTGAAAGACATCACAAATGCAATATGCAGCATTATAATATTGCAATATTAGTCTGTACCATGCAGCTTTAGTATTCAGTCTACTGCAATTCAGCTCCACCTATTGCCAGTGAAGTTTAAGCCTAGACTGATTTTTGAATAAGGCATGATACCAGGCAGCCTCTCATCTTATTTACGTATCACTTTAAAGTGAATAACAGCTGTTTTGGGTGCATTAAGCCATGTAAGTGTAGGAAGGACAGAAAAGATGAAAAGACGAATCCTGTCAAAATATCTGTATTTTCCATGTTGTTTAGCATAGGGGTCTATTCAAATTACACATTTTCTCCAGCCTGATAAAACGGTCTAGTGCTTGGCACTAAAGCTCAGCTTTCATATCAGGACCACCTATGAAACCTTGAACAGCACATTGTTTAAAAGAGTAACCCTTTGCCTGTCTGAACCACATATAGGTCTATGCTGGAGTGAGGAATGCAGAAGATGAAGGTGGTGCGGCGGAGAGACTCACACAGCCCGTTCTCTGAGAACTCAGACAATGACTGCGAGGTACAGAGGTGTGTGTGGACGCGTGTGGGCGTGTAAGTGAGAGCGAGAGAGCAATGTGTGTGTTCCTCAGTATTAAAAACGCACAGATTCATTTACAGTTACAGTAACCTGTCAGGAAATGGGCTTTTTTCTGTGTCTCTCTCTCTGTAGGACGACGCAGGCACGGAGTACAGGAAGGTGGATGGAGTGTGTTTGTGTGAGAAGGGACCCTACTGCAAACAGCATTCGCAAACGGTGAGTGTTTCTCCTATTGCACCACCTGCTTATAACCATAAACACCATGTAACCATGTTACCATAAAAACCAATTCAGAGGTCAATACCATTCTGTACTAATCCACATAACTCTATGATATACTGAATATTACATATTACATATTATATAGTAAATATTAGCTAAATTACATACAGGACCATGCACTTCAAGTCTTATGACATACAGAATTTATTCCTTTCATTTTGTCAAGCTTTCTTCCATGAAGTAGTGTTGAATTGTAATATACAGCCTGACTCTGAATATAGAGTATATTATACATTACATACATTGCATTACACAGTGAATATTGAAATTGACGTGGATCATTCCAGTATATCAGTACAACGTAATGGCTGTATAAAACCAGATACGATGGAACATTGTCAGAATCTTTTTTTTTGCCAAGCAGAAACTGTGAGCCCACACACCTGCCAAAGTCACAGGATTCACTCTAAAATGGACTAGAAGGAGCACTAGGCATTTCCAGCAGAAACAAATGTCAGTTCTGCAAAACATATGTTTTCCTTTTTTTTACAGATGCATTTGTGAGTCGAATCAGTGGTACAGTGGAAAATAAACAGTATGGTATTTGAGACTGACTGGGGAAAACATAGGGCTACACCAAATGTACTTAACTAAAAATATGATATGCATCATTACATTTGTTATAAACATGGCTACTCACCTGAACCGGTCTGGTGAGTGAGTTTTTCCAGGCTAAAAGTTGAAAGACTTAAGACGTAGACTAAACCTATTTCTGGTGATACATTTTGAGGATGGCAGGAACGTATAAAATGTTATATTTATTATGCTTCCCCCAAAGCTGGCTGATGCAGGAGCAAGCCTTAGAGCTGCTGCTTCTAGGAATTTAAATAGAATGTCTGTTACTTGCCTCTGCATCGATGGTATATCAGGTGATTTTGGGATTGCCGTGGAGGTGTTCCCAGTGGTTGTAGCATGTGTAATATATGATAAGGGATGCAGTGCTTCACTACATGACATAATGAAACATTAAGTGCTAGTATTAGGCCGGAATGGTCCTTTAAATGAAGTGAAAGACGTGTGTTAATATCATAATACCAATGGAGAAATTATGCAAATTTAAAGCAGTTGTGACGGTTCGGTCGGTTGGGGCCACTGCTTTTCTGTTGTTTTTGGGACTTTTATTTTGTTATTCTGTTCTGTTTTTTGCCTTGTTTCCTGTTTTCACCTGTTTTGCGTTTGTTCTGTGATTGCTATCTGTATTTAAGTTCTGTTTGTTTTAGTTCACGTTATCTGACCATCGCCTCATTTAGTCTTATTCTGCCTAGTCAGTATCACGTTCATGTGGCCCTTGTGCCAGGTTTATGTTTTTGTTTATCTTTGTATTTAATAAAGTCAACCACAGCATGGATAACTGCTTTCCAGCCTGGTATTTGCCCCGAGGTAAATCAAAGAGGCGGGTTCCCCCCGTCGTCCGTGACAGCAGTACAGTTTTGAAATGTAGTCCTTGGTAAGGACACTGATTTTACAACAGATTTTTGACTCATGTTGATATAGCCAATAAAAGCGAAAATAATTTTATAAGGTTTATAGTTTAAATTTTAATTGTATGCTCAAATAGCATTAGTTAAATAGTGTTCACTGATAGATGTTAATCACTCGACAATGGTGAACTGAACACGCACAACAATAAAACCACTTAGAGGTGAAGGGAATAACATTGATTACGTTGTTACAATGGCACCTGTCAATGGGTGGGATATATATGTAAGAAGTGAAGTGAACCTACCAAGTGGTCCAATGAAGGATAAACGTTGATCTGGTGACCGGGTCATAGGCGCCTTTTTCTTTAGAGCCATGGGACAGCTTCCCATAATTATTGGTTTCGGTTTCTGCTAATGACTCCCCACAGGCCCTTCACACATCCTAGGGCTATTGTTGTTTAAAGCTCCAGCGGTGCTTGTTGTTCCTGTTCCTGTTGTTATGGACTAGAGCTACTCTTACTGACACGGACCTGTACCAACTCTGTTAGCCATAGATGGCCAATCTGTTGATATGTTCATTCATGAAGGCTTTGTTTTGTCAGTTATCTCAATGGAGACTCTCAATGTTGCCAGACATTTCCAGTACACTTGTGGGACCTTAATATCTGGTTGTTATGGATGGGGTGCTAAAAACTGCACAGTTCTCCTCTGCCTTCTTTTGAATATTTGTATTTCTTTTATGTATTCTTACGTTTTTTAATTATTTTATTTTTATTCTATTTTATTTGTATTCTATTTCTGAACTTGCACTTGCTTTTTACTGTATTGGATGACTTTCTAATGGAAGCCTCCTTCCCTCCCTCCTTATTTCTATTTGCTGCAGGAGAGCAGTCTAAAGTGCAGCGATTGTGGCAAAAACAGGGCAATAGTCACCAGATACTCAGAGGGTTATGGTACAGAGGTAGGTAGATGGATGTGTGTTTATGAGAAAGAGTGATTTTTGTGGATGAGTGTGTGGGTAAGAAAAATAGAGTGAAGAAAGTGTGTGTGTGTGTGTGTGTTAATGACTATGACTCATGTTGCAGGAGGAATGTGTGCAGTCTGATCCTCAAGGAGAGAGTGATGCAGATGCAGACATAGAGGATACGGACAGCAGGTAACTGACTAATGCAGTTTCATTTCTACTCATTTGAGGCCCAGATTCTTCATTTGATGTTTCAGTTCCAGTGAAGCACCTTGTGTTTATAGATAATTACAGTTATATAACTTATACCTAAACTCATTAAGCACAATGTATACAAGCACAATGTAGCTTCACAGTTACTGTCAGTATCCCATCTGTTTCTGCACAATTTACCCTCTGTACCCTGTCCATCAATAGAAAATGGATTATAGGACTACCACTGAGCAGATATTATTTGCAAATATAAAAGCTAACAGTTGTCTTCGGGCCAGAGACAGACCGTCGTTGATCAGAGTCTCAAGTCGTTTACAAATTCCTTGTTTCTCCAAGTGTCTCAAATTGGGTTGAAGCAAAAGGTGGACGCCTCTAGCAGCAATGCTGTGCCTGATACACTTACACACATGCTACACACACTTCCATGTCAGTGTTACTGTTTATCATTCAAATAATGTCTTCTCAGTGGTTTTGCTGTGATGGTCGCTTTCCATTGATGCAGTGACTGATGACCTCCACAATGAATGTAAATCCAAAGTGCACCTGTATGGTAGGTGTTTTTGATAAAATGGCCAATGAGTGCAGACATAGGCGTCAGTTTGGTTGCAAAAATGGTAGGGGCTATAAAATTTGCCAACTGGTTAGGGGTGGATAGTGTCTATAATAATCTGTAAGTGTAAAAGTAATTTGTGTAGCTGTTAATCTAAATAACAGATCACCTTGCAACCTGTCTTCAACGTAGACCACATTTATGTAGGCTATGCTATTTAACAATAACAAAAGGTGCTCTATAATAATGATTTATTTATTTATATATATTTATATAGTGGTGCAACAGATCAAAGAACTCTTGGTTCGGATCGGATCACAGTTTTAAGTCACGGATCGGATCAATTTTCGGATCAGCAAAAAAAGAAAAAAGACAAGACAAATTTACTCTCCATTTATTTATTTAAGTATTTTTTGGCC
>JBBPDC010088784.1:0-10071 GCA_037974485.1 Hemigrammopetersius urotaenia
CATTTTATTTGTAGTCGCTGAGTTTCAGCTTCTTCAGGTGCTTCTCCCTCTGGATCAGATTCTGGGTCAAACTGGAACGCTTGAAGGACTGCGTGTCTACGAGCCATCGCTATACACTGTAAACATCAGAGCATGGTACTGTGGCCGCAGGTTGGCCCCTCCCCCACCTCGCTCCGCCTCTCTCCTCTTAATTATCATTTAAAGCTACAGACACAGAAACGGCGCGTCCTCTGGAAATCTCATTGTGGGACTGACTGTAATTCTGCACCGAGGCTGAATTCCGGAAAGAGACTTCAGATCCAGTATTAGGGAAGCAGACCGCTAAGATCTATATAAAAGCAGCATGCCATGGGACCTTTAAAGGGGATGTACCCTTAAAATCTGGGGTTTTGTTTGGAGTTTCTCTTTAATCCTTTCTTTGTAATTGGTTGACTGTTTCTTCTGCACTTCTGTGCTTTGTTTTTGTTTTGCTTTTGTTTCTGTAGTCACTGTGCACTGAGTGAGAAATGAAGCTCACTCCTGTTCTGGCAGGTCGTGTTAGCGGCAGCGGAATCGGCCGCTTCTGGAGACGGGCGAAAAATAGAATCGAGCCCGGCGGAGTGTAGGAGGCAGCGTGTGCGCGCGCGCGTGTGTGTGTGCGCGCATAGTCACGAGAAGCCAGCGTCTGATGCTAAATCCAGAAAATACCACACGATTGAAAGATGGAAAAGAAAGCTTTATTAATAAATCCCCTGGCGTGCCCACGCCTCGTCTTCACAGAAATTACTTTTATAACATAAAAACAGTGAACGAGAGACGCCTCGGTTCCACTTGTCTTTTAATTCCTCATTTTATTCAACAGTTCCAGGAAACAGAATTCACTCCGAAAGCAAAAAAGAGGCTTCAGCTTAAGGATCTGGTGAACAGGATTGCAGCATTCAACAAAAACGAGTAAAAAAAAACAAAAGAAAAAACACAAGCTCTGGTGAAGAGCCGCTGCTCATAAGGCTACACAAGACCAAGCACTGACATAAAGCAAGTGTCGACGTTTATAAAGGCTTTGACCATCGAGCGGCACCTCTGAGCAGAAAGGGCCTCAAAAAGCCGTTATAAACGCGTGTAGGTCGTTTATGTAAGTGAACCGTAGCCTCACGAGTTGCGGCCTTCAGTGCTGCCACAAAGAAAAGAGTCCTAAAGGTGGTGGATGAAGATCCTTCCGGACTGGAGTGATTAAGGCCACTTTGGAAGTGGAGACGAGACACGAGTGAGACTAAAGAGCACAAAGTAAAAAAACACTCTCCTCAGCTAATATAGCTGTTCAGTTCCATACAAACTAAGATGAACTAAATCTCTTTAAAAACTATTTTGCTTCTTTCTGTGTGTGCTTGCCACTCGATCAGCTTTTCAGTGTGTGTGCATCCGCAGCATGTTGCTGGTTGTTTTTGTTGTCTTTGGTGTATGGGTGTGTGTGTCTGTGGGGGGGGTGGCAACAGTGAGCCAATTTCCAAATCTGGTATAGGATGTATGGGCCAACGCTGATATCCAGGATAGGAACTGTCCAATATAGCAACTGTGGATTAACTATGGACCTATGGTCATTTCCGATTAGGGAATAATGGGCCAATGCTGAAACCCGTATTGGTGAATTGTGCTAATATCCGATATAGGAATTGTGTCCCGACGCCTACATTGTCTTGATGGATTATGGAGTTATGCTGGTTTTCACGCATGAAAATTCTTTCTCTGCATTTAACCCATTTACTAAGTGAAGCAAGCTGCTGCCAGCAACATGGGGCACCTGGGGAGCAGTGTGTGGGGACGGTACCTTACTCAAGGGAACCTCAGTGGTGTCACAAGTAGTCCAGGGATGCAAACCCACAACCTTCTGATCTCAGGCCTAACTCCCTAACCATTAGACCACCAGCTGAAATCAAGTCTGGGAATCGTGGGCCAATCCTGATCTGTGACGTAAGGAATTGTAGGTTGATCCGGTATGGGAATTATGGGCCTATGTTGATATGCAGTTTGGGAATTGTGGGTCAGTGCAGACAGCAGGATTTATGGGCCTACGCTGAAATCCGATACAGCGACTGCGGGCCAGTGCTAATATCTGTTGGCCTATGCTGATATTCAATATGGAAATTATGGACTGAAGCGGACATCCACTAAAGCAGCTGTGGGCCAACACAGTTAAATGATGGGGTAATTGTACACTCATGCTGATATCCGATGTGGGAATTCTGAGCTTTAGCACAGATCAGACCTAGGAACTGTGGGTCAAAGAAAAGTGCTGATATCTGATAGTTCAATTATGGATTGAGACCGATATCTACTACAGGAACTGTGGGTCGACGTAGGTATCCAATATGGGAAATGCACCGTGCCGATATCTGATACGGGAATTCAGGGCCTACGCACACACAAGATATCAGCATTGAGGGTCAAGGCCAGTGCCTGACATGGGAACTGTGGAGTGCCGACGATCTCCGTCCTCATCTTAACACACATTTATGAACTGGAACTAAATCCGCCTGGATCGGTATTGAGCTTCTTGCTATAGCAATGTGATTCTAAAAAGTCTTTGTTGATCTCACTGTGTGTGTGTGTGTGTGTGTGTATCTGTCACTTAGTCAATTACTTTAAAAGGGAACATGTTAGTGTTTGTGAGTTTAGGTGTGTGTAGAATCTGTCAATATCTTTAGAGAGTGAATATATTAGTGTTTGTGTGTGTATCACAGTTTAATTAGCTGTGTGTGTGTGTGTGTGTGTGTGTGTGTGTGTGTGTGTGTGTGTGTGTGTGTGATGCTCATCTCCTGAGCAAGACGTGCTCGTACAGCTGGTTGCTCCAAAAGTGTCTTAAAGTCCTTCACACGCTTCTGAACACACACTCTCTCTGCCTGCAGCATCCTCTGCACCAGCCGCGCGTCACACACACGGCCTACATAAACAAACAAACAAACAAACAAACAAACAAACAAAAACTTCAACAAGAACAAACTGGCTACAGCGGTTCAGCTCATCATCATGATTCTCAACTCAAATATATTCAGACAACTCAAATTAACAGAGTTCACTGCAAAAAATCAGATCCTGGCAAGTGAAAAACATCTTAAATGTGTATAATTCAACTTATTTCCTTATGTTTAATATACTTCTTAATTCATCATTTCCAATTCCTCCCACCAACCAGCCTCAACACGCTTGGAGGAGAACACTAACCAGCAATTCTGTTAGACCTGGATAGCATCACAATGTGGGAGGAGGACCACTCTAACCACCCAGATTTATATATATATATAATAAATAATATATATATAAATGAAAGATATGAGTTTTTGCAGTGTAAAATAAATCACACACACATACAAGCAACATAAAGTGTCAAATGTCCTCCAAAGCACATTTGATTCCTTCACTTTGTCCTTGGAGCTGTGGGAACTCCCGGTTTTGGAGACAGATGGAGATGGTTCGGAGGTGCAGTTCATGTTCTTTGCTCACTGTAGGTTTACTTTAACCCACTCTGATTGTCTGTGCAACACCGGACTGCAGCAAACACTAGTAGATTTTAGCACACTGGTGTGTGTGTGTGTGTGTGTGTGTGTGTGTGTGTGTGTGTGTGTGTGTGTGTGTGTTCATCTTAGTCACTCCTCGTGCTGTGAAGTGACCTGTGTGCTACCAGATTTCTTTCAAAACCTCATTTTCTCTTCGCCCTCACTCTCTCTCTCAAATCACTAAAGCAACAGTTCAGCCAAAATCCAGATCACACACTCCCACCCCCACAACCCCACCACACACAGCCTTACCCAAAAAGTAGTCAATCAACCAAGACATGTTTGGTGTCTAAAATTTGACTCTTTAGCATTAGCATTAAAGCTATGAGGCTACTTGAATTAAAAGGTAATGGAAGCTAATACCCCATCAATTAGCACAGCAAGCCTAAATCATTAAACTCTGCTCACAGCATGCAGAGATGTTCACAAACCTCTTGCTTATGCTAGCAGAATTGTGTCCAGGTTTTTTAGGATTTAGGAATGAAGCTTAGAACAATGCTAACTGTTGGGTAAAATGCTTGTAGCATAGTATGATGCTAACTGGTGGGCTAAAACCCCGACGCTTAGCATCATGCTAACTGGTGGGCTAAAAGCTTGCAGCTTAGCATGATGCTAACTGGTGGGCTAATGTGCTTTTTAGCCACATTAACCTCATAGATCTGGTGCTAAAGCTAAAGAAGCAAAGTTCAGATGCCGAACGTCATGAGTAAATTGGTCCAAACTCTGGCTTTAAGCAGAAATGAAGGACAGAAAGGCCGTCTCTCAGGCAGGACGCTGGTGAGGGCTGCGGATTTGAACACACGGAAAGCTGCTTAAGAAAAAATCCACCATTTGATACGACTCCTCCAACAACGCGTCCGTCTTTACGCTCCCGTGAACTCCATCGCTATGCGCCGCTCGCTCTTGCCTGGAGGCTGGGAGGAGGCGTGGCTCCAGCGCTCCGCCCATGGGGTAGGCGGGTGAGGGTCCGGCTCAGAGGTCACAGGGTCATTTGTTGGTGGTGAGAGGGGGCGGAGCCTCATCTTTGGGTGCGGCGCCGTTCTGCTGCGTCTCCTCCATGTACTGCTGAACGGCCCGGAACACCGCGTCCTCCACCAGCCTCTTACTCAGGCTCACCAGCTCCTCATCGTCCAGCTCCGGGCCACGCTTAGCACCTACACACACACGCACACACACACAGAGCCGTCACTAACGGGGCGCGCTCGTTACGCATCAACCACGCAGAACTGGGACACGTCTCTACCAGCATCCAGTGGCTAGCAATAATTTTAAACAAAAAACTCGAATAAAACCACTGTTCTCTGTCTAAACTGTTCTGTTTCTCTACTGCAAGCCCTGCCTTCCTAACCCAGCACTATTGCAGGACTTGCTGTGCCGTTTCTCGCTGACGTGTGATTGGCTGATATCTGGCTCCAGAGCTCAGTCCAGTATTTGTGTGGATGTAGGTGAGTGTATACAAACAGTTCTGTTCTGAAAATTTGGAACACATTGCATTTGATGTTGATTCAGTAAGTGACTAGTGTTGCACGGTAAACTGATACTCATCCTTGTCTTTTAATGTTTAGTTTTTCATTGGTTTGAAAAGGTAACAGTACCTGCATTCAGTTGAGGAATTAAAATAAATAATTTCTTGTGTTCTGCTTCGTTCCTGGTTATGTGGATGACAGTCCCAGCCTGTCATTTCCCCCCATGTGTTCTATGTACATGTACGTTGATGTTAATGGATGAAAGAGATGTTGCACTATGGCTGGAGTAACGTTATCCCATGTGTGTCTCCATCACACACAGCACAAACTAAAGGCTGCATGCGTGTCTTGGGGTCCGCCAGTGAACAGCTGGTTGGTGGTGGGGCAGGGTTTTAATAAACCTGTTCTGATACAGCGAAACTCTGCCAGACCTTCCACTGGTCACTGGTAGGCGTTATGAGTTGAGGGAAGACTGTTGGCATGCTGGGTCAGATATTGTGATCATGCAGACTTTTTGAATGAACCAGAGTTAGTGTAAGCAGCACTGGTCTATAGTTATACGGGAACTGTGCTGTACTGGCAGCTTCACCACACTTCAATTTTCCTTTGCATCGTTTAGCCCAGTAACGGTTGCGCCGTCACATCCCAAAACTGCGTCCATGGAGTGGAACCAGCGGAAGGCTTTTCTGTCAGAGCTGCTGGATCACCTTCGCGTTTCTCACAGAGTTAAAGATACATTTGTTAGTGTCCTAGAAACTCCCACTGAAATGTATCTTCAGCCCAAACAGACAGTCGAGCTTGTACTTTGTCAGCTTCCCAGCAGTTGATTTGTAGCTCCATTGTTGTTTTTTTGCAGTAAGCATTGACGCAGTCAGCTCAGTTTTGACCTGCTTTTGGCCCCGACACCGAGCAGCTCAGGTTCGGCTCACTTTATTTGTAATGGAAAAACATTTGTTTTCCAAACACGTGTGCCAGTGGAAAAGAGTAGATTTCTGACTCACTGTTATCTCTAAATATGGACTTAAGTATGCAGAATTCTGTCCATTTATTCTGAAGACCTGTAGGTTTGCATGATGCTAACTTGTGGGCTAAAAGCTTCCATTGCTTGTTAGCCACATTAGCTTTGTAACTCCAGCACTGAAACTAAAGAAGCGAAAGCGCTATTTTCTCACAATTAACTGTTTAAACTCTGTATTTTTCCTTCCAGAAACGCTTCACATGTTAAACAGTGTCTGTCAATTTGACACATATTTGACTGTTAAAATGCTTCTCTGTCATTTTTGGTGGGGTATTATTGGAAATACCAACAAAGTTCTGTTAGGAACAAGAGACCGGAGACGGGATCCTGGAGACATTTCTATTTGTTTGAACTCTGAACTCGATTTGCGGGTCTGTTGTCATGTACCGCATCATTAACTGCAGCTACAACACTCTTCTCCCATCGGAAATGACCATCTGCTCCGAGAGAGACAGGCTCAGCTCTGGAGGCGAGTTAGCAGCGATTCATTCCTCCAGTGCTTTGAAAAACATCAGTGTGACTGTCCTCCTAAACGGCCCTTAGATGTTTAGTTCCATGAATGTTTCTCTGAACATGCAGTTTTCAAACGAGGTCTGTGAATGTGCTGGGGAGCCCCCGTCCAATTATGTGCCCGATTTAGTCGTCTCCAAGTCCACCCACTAGGTCAATTACACCATACAACCAACACTGAAGGTGAGCAGGTGGTTCCTCTAAGTCCTGTGAAGCTCCAATGCATCTTCCAAACTGACGCTAAAGCAACAGACAGTCTCAAAATTGGGCCAAAATTATATCATATCCAAAGAAAAGCAGAAAGTCCTCCCCAGTCTCCAGACCTTTCTCCCACTGAGCTCCATGGACCACCTGGAGACCCACAAGTTCCAACTGTTTCTGCTTGAAAATGTGCCGGGCAGATTTGGGCACAAGTTCGATTTCCTGAAAATTGCTGGAAAGGATGTGGTGAGTTTACATTTGCATTTGTGGCATTTATCAGACGCTTTTATCCCCTACCTACAGGGGGCAGTCTCTCCCTGGAGCAACTTTGGGTTAAAGGTCTTGCTCAGGAACCCAGTGGTGGTGTGCTGGAGGTAGGATTCAAACCCATGACCTCTTGGTCCAGAGGCAAGTATCCTACCCACTGAGCTCCCTCCACCCGTAATCTGCTGCTGTAATTTGTTTTCCACAAAGTTAAAGCTAATTAAAACCTGTACCGTGTCCCTCTGAAAAGAAAAGTCACAGTGAAGCAGCATCCAACGCTTCATCACTGTCACTGCTGTAAAGGCTGCTCGCATTTTATGCCTGGTCAGGCTGACGAGGGGAGGCTAATTTTAAAACAATGTCATCGCAGACAGTGGTTGACGGGCCGTTTCCACTTTATGCTTCAACGTATCTCCACAGACATACGTCCGCCTCACTGCTACAAGGTGGATGTTGTCTGTTTACGTGCCGTTCTAACAATGATGGAGGCGTAAACAGAGCAGTTGTCTAAATCATCCATAAAAAAGGGGTTCAAGCAAACTTAAATGATCTCAGTATTTCAGGAATATGCCTAGTCACTATACTTAATACTCACTAAGGCTACTTAATACTCACTAAGGCTACTTAATACTCACTAAAGCTACTTAATACTCACTAAAGCTACTTAATGTTCACTAAAGCTACTTAATACTCACTGAGGTCATTTAATACTCGCTAAGGTCATTTAATACTCACTAAGGGGACTTAACACTCACTGAGGTCACTTAATACTCACTAAGGGGACTTAATACTCACTAAGGCTACTTAATACTCACTAAGGCTACTTAATACTCACTAAGGCTACTTAATACTCACTAAGGTCATTTAATACTCACTAAGGTCATTTAATACTCACTAAGGGGACTTAACACTCACTGAGGTAATTTAATACTTGCTAAGGCAACTTATTACTCTTTAATTGTGTAATGAATCAACAAAAGGAATATCACCCCCTACAGCTTCTGTAGTGTATTACAATTTGTCAAAAAGACTGGATGGTGAGAGCTGAAGCTTCAAACTTAAGACACCTTTATAAATGCTTATGTCAGAAACAAAAATGGTTCTTATTAACATTTGTGGTACGCATGAGCCAGAGCCAGAGAAGTCCATGTTGCAGTGCCTTCTAATACTTTCCTAGGCTTTTTGTACAGCTGGGTTAAATGATGGATCCTAGTATTTATTAGGCAGAGAATCGTCCCCGACACCCCCGTCCTGTTCAGCTGCTGGTTTAACAAGCCTTCTGTCTCTACTCAGTGCAGACAGGCACACTAAGACTTCACCTGAGTCTATAACACACTGTTGGCTTAAACTTACACTATACATCATCCTGTATCTTATACATCAAACACGGATATGGAACACCAGCCCAGAAAGTGCCTCCTTCAGCTCCTGCTGTATCAGGATGTTCTCTACGCCCCGGAGGAGAGGGAAGATAAAGATAGATGGAAAGAAAGAGTGTGTGTGTGTGTGTGTGTGTGTGTGTGTGTGTGTGTGTGCGCTAAAACAAAGACTACCTACAAGACTACACACACACACACACATTTATATACATACATACATATATATATATATATACATATATGCGCGCACACACACACACACACATTATATGTATATATATATATAATACATATTATTAATACAGAGTGCATAGTATTATCATCACATGTGAAAGTTTTTGTGAAGAGACACGTACTTGTCCGAGCAGTGCGCTGTGTGGTCTGCAGAAGATCTGCAAGACAAATAAAAGGGTTTTAACATCTATAACTCTCGTCAACGCCGTCGTCAATCAGAGATTTTGTCTGATTTGAGCTCACACCGCAATCACGCAATGATCTCTCAGATCTTCAGACCCCCAGATAAAGTGTAAGAGACCGGTAGTGAGGCACTGCTTGTTCTGTGAGTGCTTCATAGCAACTGTCGTGAACAAGCTTGATGAAATGCTAACACTGGAGCTAACTGGTGCAGGACTTCTGCACAGAGTGTTCCTATTCAGGTTCCTTTACTGAGGAAACACAAAAAGCACAGAAACATCGGCGTAGGCACTGAACGATGATTTTACCAGCCATCTGCAAAGTTTGTCCCAAAGGAACGCACCCGTCATTAAATATATAGTAAATACAGCTTCCGTCCGAATTATTAGCAAAAAATACCTCGAAAACTTTTGCTTCGTATGTATTTTTTCCCTAAGAGTACATATTCACTGCTTTTCCATGTTTCTCAAGATCGATTGGATGGAACACTCTGAAAAAGGAGCCAGTAAATCTGTGTGTGTACATGCGGCGAACACACTTCTGCACATTTTAATGCACGATTTGTCAATAAAGTCAATAAAACGTGGGCTGTGCAAAAGAGTATGTGCATCAGAAGAGACCCAGCAGAAAACATGGCACAGATTTTGCACAGCCCACATTTTGTGTGTACACACACACACGGAGGTGGAGCAGGGGTGCCCAAACTTTTGCACACGGCTGTGTAAAAAGCTAATAAATTAGCATATAAAAGGGAATAACTGGCTACTGTTTATGCAGGACCAGCTCGTCCAGAAAGGCAGACTAAGGCATGCCCCCCTGGGCCCCCCAGCTGACCAGAATTGGGGCTGGTGGGTAAATGACACTGTGCCTGCAGCGGCCAAATGTCACGCGCCGCTCGGTTTATGTAACTAATGCCTCACTGCTCTGATCCATTAATGACTTTACCATGCAGTGGAGATACACGCTTTCATCTTCAGAAGACTTGCTTTGATTTCTCTGCATCTTTGATTGTTTGTTGATTATTATTATTATTATTGTTGCTTGTTTGGTTGATTGGAAAGCGTCTGCAGCGAGACTCTCCTGATTATGGAGTGTTTGCCAGAAAAAGCATAGAACGAGTTCAAAACAACAACAACAACAACAACAACCCACCTCCAACACACGGCTGACAGAGCAGCAGCCAAAACACTATTCCCTTAATCCCAGCCTCACTGTGTGTGTGTGTGTGTGTGTGTGTGTGTGTGTGTGTGTGTGTGTGTGTGTGTGTTTGTGTGTTTGTGTGTGTGTGT
>JBBPDC010088805.1:0-10069 GCA_037974485.1 Hemigrammopetersius urotaenia
GTGTGTGTGTGTGTATATATATATATATATATATATATATATATATATGTGGTCATCTCTAAATCTCTAGAGGGCCTTTGTACAGAAACTCGTGACAGTGACAGTGGTAGTGAATGGAATCAGTGCATGTCTACAACTTCACTTTAGCCGTTTTATTTGCTTAACTTTGTCCTAGTAGACATTATTCTCAAACAGAACACCACAACAATAATTTCACAACATTGCATATACTATTTTCACATACTATGGCATTGCAGTGTTACCATGGTAACTGTAGTGGTTGCTACAGTGTCCTAATCATTTCTAGTGGGGAAAGACACTGGAATTTAGTTGACTACTGCTTGGATTGTGTGAAGAACATGTCCAATTTTTTCACCATTGGTAGGGCTTAAACTTGAGTCTGTCTGGTTGAGAACCCAGTGCTCTTAACACTGAACCATCATTCTCAGTGCATTCCATATAGCAAAATTCCCAAATTTGACTGGCTCAAAATTCATCCAAGACGATATGAATACAAGTATTCTACGATGAGAACTGTAATAAGACCAATAATAATTAGAATAAATAAGAATAAATGTCCACAAGAAAATGTTAAGTGCGATTGTGTAGTTGCTGTTGTAAATGTTGTGGTTGCTGTGGTGTTGCCATGTTGTTACTATGGCTTCACAAGTGAGGAATAATGTTAAAACATTGCTCCAAAAGACAAGTGTAGCAATATTTCTGCATGAGAGGGGTGCCAGTATGTTCAACCAAAGAGCAGAATTCCCAATCTTTTGCACTTTAGCCAGATTTGAAATGTATATGTATGTCTATTTATGAGAGAAGACACCTCAAACCACTGATGGAAACAAGAGACGCAACAAAGCGTGATCAATAGATCATTAGATTGCTAGAAAATACTACAAAAGATTGTTACAAAATACACCCACAGATTCCTTGTGAATAACCCAAATGACAGGTACACATTTTTCATTTATTAAATTACAAGGCCTGAGAGCTGATTATAGTCTCACTTTCTGACATGCATGCCCACAAAGTGTGAGGAATAAACATGCCTGGCTGTAAAAGAGATTAAAACAGCCGAAAAATATTAGTTTAAGCAAAAAATGTCTGACTCACTTAAACTAATTTACTTCTGAAGGCTACACATTTATCACCCACAGAAGCCATGATTTGTTCTGAGTTGCTTCGTAGTTGCTAAAATAAGTGTCTAAGAGGTGATTATTTTTTCACAACAGCGACACATATTTCATTTCAAAGCTACCCTTTACTTTAGTGTCTTAAAATACAGGCTGTTAATACTCTGCGTTGGTGATGGTCTCTGGTCTCACTTCTTTGTGCAATGGAGCAGTAATATGTTTGGGTGACTCCTTTAGTCTCAAAATCTTTCTAGTTGTCCAGTTTGTTCTGGATTTAACACCTTTTTTATTCCACTGTTGGAGCTTCAGTTCTGTTCCTGGGGCTCTGGACAGACCACTCCTAACGTCTGCAGTCTCCTTATCCAGCATATTCATACCCAGGGTGACTCGCCCAAGTAAATATACTTTAAATCATCAATACCCCTGAAAATCCAATCAAAAAATTGTTTAAAAGTGCAATGGGGGTTATAGCACATGTCAGAACACATGTACCAATATCTCAAGTGATTGGAGAAGTGGTACTAAAACAGGTGGAATAAAAATAATAAGTACATTGCATTTATACAAGAAAAAATGAAGTGTTATTGTGCTCCAGCATTCATATAAACTCATTTTCTGCCAGAGAGCCAAAAGTTCAGACAAAAATGTCCTATTACCGCAAAAATGTCTAGCTAACATAAACTGTCACATTACTACACTTTAGCACCTGTTAGTGTCATGTCTGGCTACAGTGTCTGTGAGCGGCCGCTAGTGGCCATCAGGGTTTTTGAGTTGGTTATTTCCTGAGCACACCGGATTTGAGTGAAGTCATTGTTTGTTTCAGCTTGCGGTGTGCTCAGGAAAAAGATGTTTTGTGTATTTAAGTTCTTTAGGGTTAGGGTTAGGGTTCACCGTCGGTCCACCGTCATAGTATGCAGCTTTATGTTTCTATTGACTCCTTCATTTATAGAAAAAGCTTTAGTCTTCTTTCTGGTCCTCGTGCCAGATTTGTTTTGTTTTGTGTTTTGCAATGAAGTATTAAGAATGGATGTCTGCATTTGCGCCTGCTCCCTGTGTTTGGAGAAGGGGAAACGTGACAGTTCTAGGCGGATTCATGCCAAACTTGCTAAGGTGTAGCTATATGGTTGCTGTGGTAACTGTAGTAGTTGTTATGGTGTCCCAGGTGGATGCTAGGATTCTGCTAGGCAGTTACCATGCTATTACAGGTAATTTCTAAAGCATAGTGAGCTGTTGTTTATGGTAACTGTAATGGCTGAGGTTAAATGTAAAAAGATAATTCAGATGTGTTTTTGTTGCCAAAAAAGTTAATATTAAACCAACAAACTGCTCACAGTAAGACTTGAACCAGAATCTCTGACACTGCTTAGCCCAGCATGTTACCACTGAACTGGTTGCTATGGTAATTCTAGTAATTGCTATGGTGTTCCAAGTGGTTGCTTGGAGGTGTTTGCTAAAGTGTAGCTAGCTGGTTGCCATAGCAACTGTGGTGGTTACTGGTTACTATGGTGTTGCTAGGTGGTTGCCTTGCTCTGTGTGTGTGTGTGTGCACACGTGTATGTGTGTGATCTGAATCTCTGTGTCTGTGTAAGACACCAACGTTCGCACAATGTCCATCAAAAGAAATGTACCCTACCCAAATATTTGACCACTAACCAGTCTTGAATCCACATTTCTATTTTCTACACCAAGTAGCCCTTCACACTAAGACACAATTCCCACTGGAATTTAGTTGACTACTACTTGGATTGCGTTCAGACTTTCCCTGTGTTAAAACTTGTGAACAATGAGAAACATGTCCAAATTGTAAGTGACAATCAAACTAATAGAAGCTCTGTGTTAGTCATCATCTAGTCCAGTTTATAACCAAGGAGCCCTTCTCAGATGGATAATTTTTTGTGTGGTTGGTAACTCTCCATCGTTGTATTATGTTAATTATGTCTAACCCTTTGCCGTACCCGAAATATTTGAAATATATTTACATATATATGTTGGTGTGTATATGTACCAGAGACTACTGACAGTAAATACGCTCATCCCAAGTTGAGTAATTCCAGGAACTGATCAAGTGAATTCAACAGGATTCCTCCATAAAGTTATGTCAGCTGTTTCTTTCCCACACTTATGATAATGCTATAGCTCTTTAACAGCATGCTCCAGGATATGAGGACGTTATCAGGCAGTTCCAGTTCCTCATTTTGGGTATATATACCCATGTGGACACACAGGGCTGGCAACAGGCTTCAGCAGATGTAAAAGATGAAGCTTCTGCTTATTTCCCTTCTGGTAGGATTCAGCTGTGTGGGTAAGACTGCTCTATACTTTCTGTGTGATTGGAGTGTTATTGGTCAATATTAGGTATTTATGAAAAAAGAAAGAAATAGTGATTAGTGGGCTGCATTGACATAATTTCCCTGTTTTTTTTTGTTTTGTTTCAGCAACTGCTTGGTCATGGACAACAGGTAAACATAATGCTGATGTTGACACTTGTATTTCTGTTAGTGTGGCAAATGACCTCATTTCTTTTCAACAAGTGAGTAAAGCAGTATTCAGTAGGTCTGTCACTACTGATTAGTATTAGTAGATTAGATTAGTAATCGAGTGAACAACCAATTATGTTGATGCTTGAAATGATTCTGATTATTTTAAGCCTTCGGACCCTACCTCGATCTCACTTGTTTAGTCAGTGTAGCTGAGGGGCTGTTATGTAAATAACATGCTAGTAAACTGGCTCAGCTGATTAATATCTTAATATCTATAACGCAATACAAAATGCTTGATTCTGAGGAAAACATAGCAGATTTCCAAAGACAGATCCCTGGCATTGTCACCTGGAGTTGGGGGTCCAAGACGTCTGATGTAAGAGTTACCGATTAGTGTTGTCCTCCAAGCATGGTGAGCTGTAAAATAATGTTATATTAGTGGAGGTTTAAAGATGTGGTGGCCCTTCGCATGTCCCAGATGAACCCTTCACCATTCATGTAGTGGGGAGGGATCAAGCAAACAATGAGAGAAGGAGACGGTTGAACAAGAAGCATGTATGAAAAACACCTGAAAGTTCTTACTTTCAAAGCTGCCCTTAATCTATGTAACAATGATCAAATGTAGCACCTAAATTGTTATTTTTCTGTCTGCTAGCCTCTGACTCCTGCTGGTCAAATTGTGGCAATGAACTCCGCAGCTGTTCCTGCTCAAGTTCCTGCAGACACAACTGGAACTGCTGTCATGACTACTATGGTGAGAGAATCTAAAATGTTTTAATAATATAATAGGATCTCCCGTGGTTTGCTCTCCAGTGCTCCTGCCACTGACAAGCAAAGCATTTAAAGGATGTAAAATTGTCATGTAGTTAATCATGTAGGTAGACTGAGGCTATGGGCATAGGTCACATGACAAGTCAGTACATTGGGGAAAGTTAGTGACACCCCGATTCTGAAACAGAACCAGATTCAGAGGAGTGACGCGACAAATACTGAACACAATAATAGCTAATACCTAAATCCCAAGCTAGGCTACAGCTGAGAAAGGTATATATAATGAATACTAGATATACTAGATTATATCTAATATTACTAGATATAATTAATAGTTGTACTATTATTAATTCTGTAAAAAACAAAAAAAATACAATTAATACTAGGTAGAATCTGTGTGCTGGTATTTGTTTAGGTCTGTTTTGGTATAGTGTTAGACCGGGGTGGGTAAGGACGCACAGACAATAGAGGATGTAGAATCCAAAGAGCTTTAATGTTTCCTCTGCAAGAGCAATAAACAAAATGAACCAAGTATTTCCAACAGCAACTAAACTTAACAAAACTGCTGCTCTCTTGAACCCGAGTACGAATCCACTGCAGGGCTGCTTGTATGTGACCACGGCACCGATATGTTTTCTCGCTTGTCTTTGGAGAGCTTCTCTCCTCTGGGGTTTACTCGCCTTCAGTCTGCAAAACACAGTCTCTATTAGTCCCTGAGCTCAGGGCTCGAATCTCTCACCAACTCAACAGCGGAGAAGAAACGACTTCGACCCCGTTTCCTCAACTCGCTTGATCCGCCGTCTTGGATCACACGCCGTCAGCCTGACTTTATTCACGGTCTGAGTTCACTCAGGTTCTTGGTGTCCACACAACGTCTGTCAGGATCAGCTGGGAATTTAACTGCTAGACCGCACTCACACAACCAATCACACGACACAGACAATTACGTTTCCTCCAGCTGGGACATCAGACAGGTGGACTTGTGATTAGGGCTCTGACAGCCTCGGGTTGCCAGATCCCCCTTCACAACTCCCGCACATGTATCTGCATACATACCTTGTCCAGAGTTCAGTTACCCCTAGTATTCGGGTGATGGGCTGCGCCACCGAGACAGCCCCGGTGTAACATATAGTAGGGGCCTAGTTAGCAAAGCTGAGGCCTAGTTGGAATAGTATTATTAGACCGACTAAGACCTTAGTTGTTATAATAGGGGTTTAGTTGGTAGGGGCCTAGCTGGGATTGTAGGGGCATAGTTGGTATTGAAGGGACCTAGTTGATATAGCTGGTGACTGACAGTTAGATCTAATTTGAGTATCATTGGCCTATTTGACACACTGCTTGGCACTGCTGGTAAAGTAAATCCTAAACTGGTAAAATAAGATTTCTTATTGAAGGTGTATCAACTGACATTTTAATCTCTTTTACAGATTATTGCTCTGAGACAACATCAGAGACACTTTCATCAGGTATGCTTTTTTATTATTGTAGGGATGGCAATAGAGAGAATTTTAACTGAAATAACTGCTTAATTCCCCCTTTTTTTATTTTAGGAGTAGTTGGGTCGTGTGCTGGTCATTTTACAGAGAGCAATGGAGAATTTGCCAGTCCTATGTATCCCGGCCTCTACCCAAATTATGCACACTGTACATGGCATTTAGAGAGCACCGGAATGAGAATCATAAAACTGAGATTCATTTTTGTCAGGTAGGCCTTCCCAATGACATTTCAGAACAACTAACTTTAACCAGTTAGTTGTTCTGAATCAGTTAGTTGTTATACCAATAATTGGATTCGAGGTTGACGGCCCCGGTCTTTTTTATTAGTCCAGATCAATGAATTCCAAAACAATGAGCCAATGTCATCATTACTGTACTGTTTTATTTATGACTAATTGATCAATTTTGGCTTCATGTTCAAGTATGGAGGGAGGTATTGGCTGCAGGTATGATGGCATTAAGGTATATGATGGCCCATCCAACTCCTACCCCCTACTGGGTACGCTGTGTGGATCCCAGACAGGGACCTTCAGTTCCAGTAGGAATGACCTCACCGTAGTTTTCTTCAGTGATGGGAGTGATAATCGTGAAGGCTTCATTGCCCGTTTTGACTTTGAAGGTCAGTGATTTCAGTTCAGTTGATTTTAGTTCTTAATTTATTCAGGAAACCAAACCTGACACAAAAACCACAAGCACAGTGGGAAAACATATATACATATGTCCTTTTGATTGGAAATGTTCTGAATCTTTTGGGCTACAACAAATATATACAGGACCTCACTGGTCCCTTCATAACAAAAATACAGTGCCCTGCAAAAGTACTCACCCTCCCTTGCCATTCTTTCTTATTCCCTTGCAAGAGGAAATGTAAAAGGAATTTTGTTTAATTTACACAACACATCGACCACTTTGCAGATGCAAATTCATTCAAGCGGACTCTTTGCGTACGTCTCCACAAACTTGGCACATCTAAAAACATCTATTTTTGCTCATTCTTCATGGCAAAACTGCTCCAGCTCCTTCAAGTTGGATGGACGCCGCTTGTATGCAGTAATCTTTAAATCATCCCAGAGATTCTCAATTGGATTGAGGTCTGGACTTTAACTGGGCCATTCCAGGACATTTATCTGTTTCTCTTTAAACCACTGGAGTGTTGCTTTAGCAGTGTGTTTAGGGTTGTTGTCCTTCTGGTCTCAGTCTCAAATCTCTGGAAGACTCAAACAGATTTCCCTCAAGAATTTCTCTTTATTATACGCCATCCATCTTTCCATCAGTTCTGACCAGTTTCCCAGTCCCTGTCGATGAAAAGCGTCCCCACTGCATGATGCTGCCCCTACGATGCTTCACTGTGGGAACAGTGTTGTCCTTGATGGCCAAAATGTTCTTTTTTTTGTCATCACTATTTCCATTTTCCAATCTTTCCACTTTCTAATAATGGATTTAATGGTGCTCCTTAGGATGTTCAGGGGTTTTTTATAACCCAACCCTGATCTGTACCTCTCACAACTTTGTCTCTGAACTGTGTGGAGAGTTCCCCAGTCGAAATGCCGTCCCTCGCTTGATGGTAGCCCTTACTTAGTGGTGTTGCACCGGTGTTGACTCTAGGGCCTATCAGAACAAGTGTATATATACTGAGATCCTTTGACACTTAATTTGCTCGCAGGAGGATCTTATTTCACTAATTATGTGGCATTTCAGGTTTACATTTTTTAGAATTATTTAAAACAAGTTAACGTATAATGAAGTTAAAAGGGGAAGGTCTATCACTTAAAATCAAATAGAAAATCCATTTATGTTCCAGGCTGTAAGGTAACAAAATAGAGAGAATGCCAAGGGGAGTGAGTACTTTTGCATGGCACTGTAATTTACAAAGGCGTGAGGTTGAGATTCTAAAATGTGGCCACAACTTAAGTCAAAGGAACATCTGTGCTAATTCACCACCAGTAGAATGTAGTTTCCAGCTTATTATATTATATTTGTGAGATTCTCACAATTTCAGGTGACAGTCTTAGATTTAACTGCAGTTGCAGCTTCCATGCGAGCAACTATGGTTTCAGTTGCATTTTTATCTGTAAATGAGAGAGGGTAGGCAAGCTATCCAACCATTATGGCACCGTGCAAAAGTTTGGACACCCTAAGAATTCCAAAGTCTCAGATTCTTTTTACAAGGTTTCAGACCTTAATCAGCTCATTATATCTGATGCATGGCAACAGCTGTCATTAGTAAATGTCAGCTGGTGCCAATTTCAAAGCTTTACAAATTACTCTTCAAACCTTTTGGACACTCACCAACCATGGGTTCCTCCAAGCAGCTGTGTAAGCCTCTGAATATGTCCACAATGCAGGAGAAGGCTACAAGAAGATAGCCAAGTGTTTTTCACAGTCAGCTTGTAGTTTGTACAGTGAGAAATGTAATTTAGAGATGGCAGTTCAGGGGAACTGTGGAGGTCAAGGTAAGATCTGGAAGACCAAGAAAACTCTCGGAGAGAACTGTTTGTACGCTGGTCAAAAAGACAAATCAAAACCCCAATTTGAGTGCAAAAACCCTGCAGGAACATTTAGCAGACTCAGGAGTGGTGGTGCACCGTTCCACTGTGCAGCGATGCTTGCACAGACAATAAATTCATGGAAGAGTCAGCAGAAGAAAAACTTACCTGCATTTCTATCATAAAATCCATCGTCAGAAATATGCCAACATCTACAGAAACCTGATGGAGTTTGAAAACAAGTGCTGTGGACTGATTAAGTTAAAATATACATTTTTGGCCACAATCAGCAAAGGCATGTTTGGAGAAAAAAAGTAGCAGCATTTCATAAAAAGAACACCCTACCAACTATTAAGCATGGGGGTGGATCGATCATGCTTTGGGGTTGTGTTGCAGCCGGTGGCACAGGAAACATTGCACAGGTGGACGGAAGAATGGATTCCACTAAATACCAGCAAATTCTGGAAGTAAACATCACACCATCTGTTAAAAAAGCTGAAGCTGAAAAGAGGATGGCTTCTACAACAGGACAACAACCCTGAACATACCTCAAAATCCACCATAGACATAGAATTGAAAGACTTTTAGCTATAAAAGCGTTTGCAGGCTGTGATATTTGCCAGAGGAGGTGTTGCTAAGTACTGATAATGTAGGGTGCCCAAACTTTTGCAGAGTGCGGCAATGTTTTTATTTTTTTATCAATTTATGACATAAAAATGTAACTATGCATCAATGTTTGCTGAGAACATTGTGCATTTTTTTTGTTTTCTAGAGAGACCGTGTTTACATCTTTTCAATTAAGAAATGACCAAAATATGTTATTTATTGAGGGTTGGCCAAACTTTTACAGAAGACTGTATATACATATGCACATTTGTTCATCTGTGCAGTTTCTGCATATCACATGCAAACATACTTTCAAATGACTGATTTAAACACATAATAATAACAATCAAACTTACAAGCATTAAAGGTTCAAGCTGCTTTAGGCATCAACTAGCAATTAGTCTAGTGGGAGCAAGGTTTGAAAAGTACATTAACTGAAGTTTGTTCAAACTAGTTAGAATGTGCAATTCAGAACTTCTTCAGGTGTTAACTGTTCTGTCTTCTTTCTTGCAGATGTTCCATACTGGCCAGGTAATCCTCCACAAAGAACACACAGAACTTTGTCTAAACAATGATAATCAGCTATATTTCCACAGGTGCATGTAGATATAAGACTACTTTGTTCTTATGTTTAAACAGATCTTATGAGCACAACAACATACCCAGGTAAATGTTTGATCTTGAGTTTTTAATAGTGGTGGCCGTTATCGGCGTTAACATGCTGCGTTAACGTGTGACTCTTATCGTGTGATAAAAAAAATATCGCTGTTAATCTATTCACAAATTTGGGTTGGGAGCTGGGTCTATACTACACAAGCTATGATGACTTTCACCTTGATATTTTAGCGCGGATATATACCTAGCCAAATTGCACTGTAGGGGGCGGGAATGCCTTCTGTGAAACAGGGACGTCACTAGGACAGAAAGACAAAGGGGGGGCTTAGCCTTAGCCCCCAGGGTTGTAGGAAGGAATTAGCGTCTATAGAGGACTGAACACTTTTCACCAAACCTTTCCGTAAAGTTAAGCAGTGAACAGTTATGGACACTCATAGTATTGTTCTGTTGAACTGAGTACAAACGGCGCTACCAGA
>JBBPDC010088836.1:0-10069 GCA_037974485.1 Hemigrammopetersius urotaenia
GCGTTATACACGAGTGTTGCCAACAGGGACGGTGTAGAGTGCCCTCTGGTGGACAAACTATACAACGCCAACACTCAGGACATGGTTGAAGGGTGTTTCGTCCGTTTTTATTTTATTTTGAAATATTCATTTATCGGCCATTATAAATGCCGATACCGATAGTTCGGAAAATGACTAATATCAGCCAATAATATCGGCCTGCCGATATATTGGTCGGGCTCTAATTGTGATTAACAGTATAGAAAATCTGAAAATCAAATATTAAAAAAGAGAACCAAAAGGTTGGAGCTCTTCACACTGTTAAAGACAGACTTGATCCTCTTCCCATCACTATGTGCCATATTATAGATTATAGTGTCAAACATTGTCAACACACGTTCTGAGGAGGGCAAGATGGTTTAGGCCAGCAGTTAGCATAAGCTTCCATTACTTAGTCTACCGCAAAACTTCTATACTGTTAATCTCAATTATATTTTAATCTGAAGTTAAGTTCAAGTCTGTTTAACCCAACAACAATACAAAAACAATACAAAAATACTATACGAATTTCCCCCAAATGCGTTTATGGCATGCATAATTTATCAAGTGTGTATACAGCTTTACTTGTGTATAAGTTCATTTGTGTAATATAACGTGTATATGAAAGAGACATATACACAGCTC
Organism: Hemigrammopetersius urotaenia; assembly: GCA_037974485.1. NCBI lineage: Eukaryota > Metazoa > Chordata > Actinopteri > Characiformes > Alestidae > Hemigrammopetersius > Hemigrammopetersius urotaenia. The sequence goes on from JBBPDC010088836.1 coordinate 664, forward strand.
TGGAAAAAACTGAGAGCATTTCAAAAATTCATTTTCTCAGGTTTTATCTTTAATAGATGCAAGTATTGAACTGAGCAGCTTTGCCTTAGTTTTTAAGAACTGCTGACAATACTTCTCCTCATTTCCAAATAAAAATATTGTTCTTAAAAGCTTCATTATAAAGAAAATGACAAAACATCAAAATAAGAGAAATGATGCAGCATTTAAAGAAAAAAAATCTCTGGTTCTCTCTTAAACAAAATGGCAATATTTACCTTTGAGGAACTTCTAGTAGTGTTTTACCATCCAACTGCTCTCAGTGTGAGAGGAGAGAGTCGATTACAGCAGTGTTTTATACTTTTCCTCATTAAATAAGAGGTGATTCAGCTGATCACTAATCAGTACCTCAAAGCAGAATAAGGTACTTGTGTAGAAATTTAAGTCACTGGACTGGATTGGTTGCCTCTCAGAGACGCGGATTTGAAAATCTTATTTTATATATACTGTTTAAGTATTTGGTAATATAGTGTCCGTGTTTATTGCAGTGTGGTTTTTAACTGCCTCTACAGGACGGATCCAAACATCATCACTGTATTTACACACTGATGATAAAGAGATCTTGTACATTTGGGATGAGGAGGAAAGTAAACACTGAAGAATCGCTTCAGTAGAAGAAGCAACAGACACGCCTCAGCAGGGTTTAGCCATCAAACATACAGATCTGAGTTCCATCAACTTCGGTATTTCATTAAATGACAAAATCAATCGAACCGTTCAAATCACAACCCAAAAAACTGCACTTTTAGTCAAAACTGGAAGCTGTGGTTTCTCTCCAAAATCCTGGTCCTGAAACCGAAGCAGAGGTTCATCTGAAAACTGGCTGAAAAGGCGGACGTCATCTAAAGGGCAGGCCTTTGTTTATTTGTTCGTTTGTTTACTGCTCTAACTTCACAGCAGCTTGTAAACACTATAGATTTGTTGTTTAGAAGATTTATTAGAAATCAGACGACAACTATTTGGATGTTTTCAGAATGGAAATGTCCATGTCACCCAAAAAATAAAAACACTTGTTTTCCAGCTACTGTGAAATTTTAGAGGGAAAAAACAAGCAGACAAACAAAAAATTACTAATTAGGGCAAGTATGGGTGGAGTGTAAAAACTGCAGGCTGCATTTAAATAAAACTACAGGAGTAGTGCTAGAAAGTAAAACTGATAATTCAACAAACTAATATTTTCCAAGTACCACAGTATTGCAAACTTTACAAACAGAGAAAGGAAACTAAGCATTTCATTATGTAATTTTTAGACTGTTATAACAAAACGATCTGTCACATTTAGTAAATGACCCACACGATTTTTCATTGTGTTTAAAAGCTTCTGTGAAACCTCAAACTCAGGATATCAAAAAGCTGCTTAACGTTTACATAAACATTTACTGACCACGGATATAAAACCACCAAACTTTTATAACGGACAATTCCAACAAACAGCGGCCGTCATAAAGTATGGGGTGAAACGACGTCAGGCTTTTCCTAAAGCAGTTTTTATGATCCCGGACTGGAAACAGCCTTCGAAAACGTTCAGGGTTACGTCACCGTCACTGGCCTTCAGAGAAGTGTTTCCAAAATATCTCCGCAGACCTCGCAGTACTGGCACTGCTGCATGGTCCAGAAATATCTCGGTTTTACATACGTACACGGGGTCCTCGAGTTACGACACAGATCCATTCCTTCGACATTGTTGCAACCCAAATTTTGGTGTAAGTGGAAACACACTGGAGCCTCAGTCACTTACCAAGCCACACACAGCTGTAAAATCATAAAACTAAGCCACAGAAAAAGGAAAAGAAACTCTCCCTCACTCACACGCCGCGTTACTGCGTATTCTTCCACCACACCAACACTAACTAGGTCACCCACCCAGTCCATAAGCTTGAGGATAGCAGTGTAAGTCAAGTGGGAGTCGAGACTGTTGTAACTCAAGGACCCACTGCATCAAACTGGTCTGCATTGCTGTCGTCCCAGATGGGAGGCCTTTTCTGAAAATGATGCACAAGATAGCCTTGCAGTTTGCTGATGTCAAACAGACTAAGGACCTGGATTACTGGAACCATACCTGTGGTCTGATGAGACAAAGATAAACCAAGCATGTGTGGCGGCAACCAGGTGAGGAGTGCAAAGACAAGTGTGTCTTGCCTACAGTAAAGCATGGTGGTGGGAGTGTCATGGTTTGGGGCTGAATGCTGCCGGCTCTGTGGAGCTCCAGTTCATTGAGGGAACCATGAATGCCAACATGTACAGTGACGTACTAAAGCAGAGCATGATCGGAAACCGCAGGGCAGTCTTCCAACATGATAACGACCCCAAACACACCACCAAGACGACCACAGCCTTGCTAAAGAAACTAAGGGTAAAGGAGCTGGACTGGACGAGCATGTCTCCAGACTTAAACTCTATTGAGCAAGGCTCAAATGGAAGGTGGAGAAGCGCAAGGTCTCTAACATCCACCAGATCTGTGATGTCCTCGTGGAGGGCTGTTAGGAGTAAAAAGCTTCACAGGCTGCTACTGGAATCCTCTAGGAGAACTCTCTTTTGTGTTTAGTTATTTTGAGGGAACAGCAAATTTACACTGTTATACAAGCTGCACATTGACTACTGTACACTACCTTCAGTGCAGTCTCATGAAAAGATCAAATATTTAGAAAAATGTGAGGAGTGTATTCACTTTTGAGCCATCACACACACAAACACATACATAAAAAAAAACCACAGACAAAATCCATCATTCGGTGATGCAGTTTTACCTTCTGATCTATGAATGTTTATTTTCTTTATCTTTATCGAGATCATTTTGAAACTGATACATATTTACATCTAAAGAAGACATTTTCAACACCTCTTTAATTTGGTGCAAACAAAGTCACTCAGAATGCTGCTAGAAACACTTCCCCACTTATTTCCATAAAGTGGTGGTGAAAGGAACCGGGTCACAGAGTTTACCAATTTTACAATGCAAATATCTCCCATACAAAACCAAAGCACCGGAGAACCTGAACAGGTCACATGCTGACGGCAAAAACATAATAATTCCAAAATGAAACAGCTTTTCTTTGAGTGATCCACCTTAAAACACCCTGCATGCCTCCCTCCGTCACAAACGAGTTTAGTTTTATGACCAAAAGCTTCTCAAACCGTCTAAGGTGTTAATAGGCACCACAACCATTTTATAGAATAACTTTGTTTGAGGAGCTTTTAAAGGCAGATGTCTATTTCCATTCACTTCCACTGTGAGGAGTTCAGACTCAATTTTTCAAGAACAGAGACCAAAGTCTGAAGGACTAGGATTTCGTTTTAATGTCACAAGTCTGGAGCGAATACTGACAAATTGCTGGAATTACTCTTGATCTAATCATAAGTGTGAGAATGCAGAGGGAATGAAAGGGGCTGGAAAAACTGGAAAAGCTGAAAGAATGTCAAAGGCAGGGAGCATGTGACCGTAACGGAGGTTTGGCGTGGGAGACCGAGAAAGAACGTGTGTGTCAACGGCAAACAGACGGACAAGCCCTTACAAGATTTGGGCAGAACGAGGTGAAAGGTCGAGAGAGAGCCAGTCGTTCTCTCTTTTATCCATATACAATAACAAACAATATAGCAAAGCTCTCAGGAATCTTTAACTTTCAAACAGTGTCATTACAAAGACATTTAGGAAAATCTGTCATAAGAAAGAGGTGCAAAAATGAACATAAGATCAGATTCAAAAGCATATTTTGTAGGGATTACATATATTTACTATGAAACCACCACTACTATGAACACACCTTGCCTAATTGTCTTGTTTACTAGTGTTTTCTTGCTTGTTTGTTGTGTACTCACCTAAAGTCTGAGAGAAACCATTTTAAACCTGTACATGAAGAATTGACAACAAAGCTGACTTTATCGGGAAGCCAAATATGACAACTACTGCAATCCAAAAAGGTGAACTGTCTAAGGTAAACGTTCAGGTTTATGTTGATGAGAGTAAAGAGGTCTTAAGGGCATTACAGTAGTGAGTAAACTCGTACGTCACGTTTCAAACAGAGTAATTTCCATAACGGGGGGTCGCCTGGGGCCCACACAACCACAGGTAGAGTATATCGACAAAAGTATTGGGACACCTGATCATTAAAACTAGAGACTTTAACTGCACTACGTTCAAATACATAGACTTCAATATGGATTTGGTTCCCCTTTGCAGCTATAACAGCTTCCGCTCTTCTTGGAAGGTTTTCCATATGATTTTGGATTTACTGTGAGAATTTGTAACCATTCTGTAGAGCATTTATGAGGTCAGACACTGATGTTGGGCGAGAAGGTCTGGCTCACAATCTTCGTTCCAGTTCATCCCAAAGGTGTTGGATGGGGTTGAGGTCAGGTTCTTCCACACAGAACTCCTCCAGCCATATATTATGAAGCTCGCTTTGTGCACTGGGACACAGTCATTTTAGAATAGAAAAGGGTCTTCCCCAAACTGGGTCTATAAAGTTGGATGCCTGTTGGTTTTCAGAAGGTCTTGGTCTGCTGAAGCATTAAGGTCCCCTGAATTCAATAATTAAGTGTCCCAATACTTTACACTGTGTGTGTTCCCATTCAGAAAGAAGCTGACTTGTTCGCGTCTTAAAAAAGAGACGAATTACCAGATTAAAACACGACAGTTGGCCCGCTGTCACCTTCTCCTCGCCTGTTAAATGACCACGGAGACAGAAACTTGGAATTTCTGTCTCCGTGATATTTCAACACCTCCCTCAACTTAAACCGTTAGCTGTTTAGCTAACTGACTTCGTGCTACGATGTGTGGCATTAAATGACCCTAGGAAAGGTTCAAACGTCATTAAAATCTTTTGAAGTCTGCAGTATGTCATAAAAATAGGGCTATTCCGACTCCTGAGGAGGTCAGAGGCGCGGTCAGGTTGAAAAGTAGAGATAAGATAGGGTTAGCAGGCTAAGCTAACTAGTCAGCGAAGCTCAGAAACCACGTCTTTTTTTAATAAACAGCTGGTTTTGTGGTGTTGGTGCGTCCTGGTTTTAATGTCAGAACCCCCTCCATGTGAAACGACCCACTTTGTTTCGTCTACGTGTCTTTTTTATTTTAAAAAAAGTGCCCGGTGAGTTAGCCTAGCGTGCTAGCCAAGTCGTCCTGTCAGACTCACCTGGACGTGAGAGACGACGAGGCTCTTGTTCCCCTCTCCGTGGTATTTCCAGTCGTTTTCGTCCATCCTGTCCAGTTCCATGCCCCGCCGAGCGCCACTGAGAGTGTTCTGAGCTGTGATCGGAGCCCGGAGCGGAGGGAGAGGACCAGGCCGAGCTCAGAGCTCCAAAACTTCCAAAAGAAGCTGCAAGAGCTCAGGACTCTGCTTCACTCACTGCGACGCTCATCTGCACTCGTATTGGCTACCGAGCTCCACACTCAAAATCTGATTGGCTCTTTACAAGAATACTCGAATATTGATTGGCCATTTTTTACAAGAGGGCGGGTCTTATGCCGACAACCTGACGTTCCTGGGGGTCTGTCTCAAACCCAGTAGCAGCCTGTTAAGGGACGCTTCTGTTTTTCTAATATGCACAAAAGTATTGGGACATGCTTGTTTTCTTTTATCCAGTGAAGGACAATCTTAATGGTTCGCCAGACCGAGACATTCTGGACAACGCCATGCTTCCAACTTCCCAGTTTGGGGAAGAACCTTTTCTTTCCCCGCATAACTGTGTCCCAGTGCACAGACCTCACCTTAACCCCACCCAACACTGGAACGGAGATTGTGAGCCAGCCCTTCTCGTCCAACATCAGTGCCTGACCTCATTAATGCTGTACAGAATGAATGGGCACAAATCCCCACAGAAACTCTTAAATCTTGTGGAAGAAGAGTGGAAGCTGTTATAGCTGCAAACCAACTCCATATTAAAGGCTGTGGATTTGAATGTAGTGTCACTGAAGTCCCTGCTGGCAGGTTGGTCAGGCGTCCCAATAGCTTTGTCCATAGAGTGTATTTTACTGCAAGTTCGTCTGCTGCAGTCTTACCAATGTCCTTACAGTTTGGGCCCATTTTCATGAAGCTACCCAGACTAATACTTATGTAACTGGGGACTTGGTAAAACCTGACACAAAAAAATCACATGGCATTTGGTATTCAGAAATGGTATTTTCCAGTTTGTTCTGGCTGTTACACATCCACATATCTCCAGAACTAGACAGCAATTGATTCCATAGCCTATAGTGACTAGGCTGGTGTCAGGACTGGTTTAACACCACAGAGATTCCCAGGAGCTTTTCCTCACCTGCTTTTATTTACTCATCTGTATGTCATCAAATGTTTGTTTCATCCCCCCCCATCACATGCTGCTACCACTTTTATTCATGGCACAAACACTGTGTCACTTTTCATAACCACTTGCACTAAAAATGTTATTTTATTATATCTGCCATAGTTATTTGTTAGTTATATTGATATTACATTTGCACTATTGCCACTGTTCTGTTCTGTTTTAACTCTTACTGTATATCTTTATTTCCTCTTGTTGCACTGAGCATGTTTAGGACGAAAGAATTACCCTCGGAGAAATAAAGTTCTTTCTTATCTTACGTTATTGCAAATATTGCAAATGCAATGCCTTTTAATAAATGAAAAACCTTGAAGTACGTAAATATTATGAAAGGTTAAAAAATGTCCACACACTCCTCACCCATTCAGTCCATATGTATGATGCAAGTTTTCCACTTGAAATACCAGAAACAAGGTTTAGCACACGTTCCATGTCATGTTTCCATGATGCAATGATGTTGATGGGGATAAACAAAATCAGTACAGCTGAACAGGCCAGGCGGTGTTTGACAGCTACATGGAGTTTGTTATTAATATTACAAAACAACGCCCAACGTTTTGGGTGGAGCCGATGGAATCTCTGCTCTGCGCACTTATCACCAGCGTCTGTGATCTCTCTCTTTTGATCTCCGTCAGCGTCATTATGTCATGGCATTACATCACTAGCATTGGAATGAGTTCTAAACCTTGTTTCTGCAATTCTGTGTATAACGAATGCGCCGGAAACTGGGACACACCTCTCTAAAATAAGAACTTCGATCATGTAGTAGTGAGATGGGCTAGAAACTAAAGAAATGTTGGATGGAGAATGACATGCGACTTCTCTTTTCTGAACTGCCCACTAGTGTTCTATCGGGCTGAGGTCTGGCGACATGCTCGGCCGCTGAATCTTTTTTCACCCTGTTCTTCATCTGAAATGAACCAGTGGCCTTAGAGGTATGTTTTGGGTCATCGATGTGTTGAAAGAGGCTCTCTGCGACCTCGGGCACCGAGTGATGGTCGTATTTTCTCTCTCAGTATTTCATAGTACATCTGTGAATTCATGATACAATTTACGAAGCTCCCCAACACCTTCAGCACTCGTGCAGCCCCACGCAAGAGCACTGCCACCACCATGCTTTACTGTTAGTACCAGGCATTTTTCATCGTATTCCTCACCCTCGCGATGCCATTCAGTTTGGAACTTTCAAGTGTAGAGTCCCTGGAGTCTTTGGCATTGTTAACAAGGACCCTGGCAGATTCTGGCAGGGCTTTTTTGTGCATGGGCTCCAGCAGTGGCTTCCTTCGTGACCGATGCATTCCACTCCTATGTGACGTGCGACAGGAAACACTCACCCCAGTTTGACTTTCAAATGATTTAGCCAACTGTGCGAACTTGCATACCGATTTCCTTCAACTTCCCTCTTCACAAACGCTCCTGACGAGGTGTGAACTTCGGTGGACGGCCTGGTGGTCTCTGCAAGCTTCCCACAAATCCAGCGTTTTTGAATTTGGACGTTTTTTGAATTTTGGAATTTTTTGCGACAGTATTCAAACGTATTAGCAATTTCTTATAAACTTGACCTCTTTTGTGCAAAGAAATGATTTCCTTTCTTAGGCCACTGGACAGCTGTTTTTCATGAGTTCCTCTCTTAGATCTTGTGACGGTTCTTTTCATCAGCATTGAGTGCAACTAGATTTTCTCTTAAAAAACCCTTTCAATCGTCAGCTATCCTGTGGCCACTGTCAGCAGACGACTGATAACGTTCATCTGTTGGTTAATTCCTTAAATTTTTCTTCTCGTTGTGGCGTAATCGTTTTTCCATCACTTTGTTTTAATGAAATGTATTATTTCTCTTATTCTAAGGAGGTAAAGATGATCATACTTTTATGTTGAAACAAACAAATGCCTTATAAAACCAGTTTTTAAAAATACAGTTAATTGTCCTCATAATCACTGAGAAAGGGTTAAAAGTTTTAATTTCAAAGGGAGAGTTCACATTTCTGCTGAGCAGTATATATACATATATATATATATATATATATATATATATATGTATATATATATTTATATATGTATATATATATACACACAATTATGGTAAACTCACATGTGCGTGTGTGTGAATTACTTAATGTAACTTTCTTAAGTATACGCTTTAAAGCAGCACTCCTCCTTCATTTGGTTGGCTCTTCTCCCACAGGCCCAGGAGACGAGAACATGTTCCACAGAGGAAGTAATTAAGACTGACTGGACCTCCCAGATGCAGACCAGGCTGTAGTTTAAACCACTGCCGTCGTTGCCCTTCTTTTTTCGTAAAAAAACAGGCCACAAAGGGGATTTTTTTTTTTTTTTAGTAAATTCAAAAAATCTTTAATTTGAATTTTAAAACATTTACAGAAATGTACACAAGTGTCAAAAATGGAGTACTGAATCAAAATATATCCCATTTTAAAAACAAATCACTAGTACAAAAAGACAAAAAAAATCTAAAATATTTAATGCCCAAATGTAAAAAAAGTAAAACAAATGTGACCGAAGAGTGAAGTTAGCTGGTGACGGTCATCATGTTGAAAGACTTGGAGGGGCTGGGCCTGCTGATCCTCAGTTTATCTTTACAGCCGTCCACGGGGGTGGGCTCGGGCGGGGGCGCCGGCGCCGACTCGTACAGGACGCAGATGGACCCGTCTTCTCCTATCCGATAGGACACCTCGTACGGGTCCACCCACATGGTCAGCTCGCTCGGCAACAGCGAGAACAACCGTTCCCTGGTCAGTCCGATAGTGACGGCGGCTTTACCTATCAAAGGGTCCATCTTGTGATTGATCCTTATGCACCTGTAGCCAGAGCCTCTGAATGGAGCATCCGGGAACCAGTGATGCTGGTAATGTTCTACAATGAGAGAAAACATTTCAAATTTAACACAATATACAGCTCTGCAGTTTATTATTAAATCAGCATCTATGAGTGACAACCATTCCAGTCCAGTGTCTGTTAAACTCCTACACAAACACCTGACTCTGCTTTATGAGGGACTGATCAGTGATCAGCTGAATCACATCTTATTTAATGAGGAAAAGTATAAAACACTGCT
>JBBPDC010088847.1:0-10068 GCA_037974485.1 Hemigrammopetersius urotaenia
CACTCACACACACACTCACACACACACTCACACACACACACACAAACACACATACACATAAAAACAACATTTTCTAAAAACTCATTCTGATTCAAGAACTCAAGATTATGATTTTTAAATACTTTATACATAGAGTGTGTTTAGAGTAAATGATATGTAACATCACCCATCCTGTCAGTAATTTACCGCTGATAAGGTAACACTGTAACACTGCTGCCCTCTACCCAGTGGCTGGGGGGTATTCTCTGCTTGGGAAAGACCCAAAGTCCTTGGGCAAGACTCCTAAAGCTACATTCGTTTTCTCTTTAATCTGATTTTACTGGAAGCTGCTTTCAGTATGAGGGACTGTGGACTGTTGAATATCATAAATATGAATTCGGGAAAGTTAGCCCCGGAATGAAATATGATTTGCAGTCCAACACTGGGTGAACAAACAAATCAAGCCTTGTGGAAGAAAACCTTTAAAAATGTTACAAGGAATACAAGGAAAAATCTTCTTTAGTTTCAATTTGCATTAGTGGACAAAGAAAGTACGTTTTGATCATTTCTCCTCGTGTGTTTATAATGGAATTTTGCCACAGTGTAAATACAGCTGTTGGCAGTTTTTGATCATGTACGCAAAAATGGAGAAGTAAGGTTCAAACACACAGTGACAAAATGTTAACTGGTTTATGAACTGACCTTAATAGGGGTGACTACAAAAGCCGCCGTATGGCAGCATAGACTCTGAAGTATCGTTGGAAGCCATTTTTTTGAACCTTCACTCATTGCCGCTTTTATCCGACACCTTCCATGGTGCAGCCGCCTAGGTTTAATAGCACATTGGGCTTTACTCTCTCTGGATGATTTTGTTCCTGGCTGTTAATGTTGTTCAGTGTTGAGCTGTACATTAACAATGAATTTACATGTCTTTGAAGAAGCAGCCCCCCCTCCCCCGCCAGGTTTATTATTATTATGTGCTAGAGGCCTAGCTACTGGGTGGAATATGACTTGACAAAACTGGAGAGTAAATTGGATGAACATCCCCCTCTCCAAAAAAAAACAAAGAACACCTACCCTATAGAAGCACTGTGTAGGCTTACAGCCACATAGCAAGTGAAAATATGAGGAATCATCTATCTACATATGTTAAACAGATTAAGATAGCTACAGAAGAAAATGGAGCTTTTCACCCTGCAAGATGTTTAGCCCAGCAGTCCCCACTGTAACTGATAACTTATCTCACCAAAATAAAGGGCTGCAGTGTGAAGAAACCATGAAATTGTCGTTCTCTATCCAAAATGCTGGTTATGCTTACAGCCACAAACTGAATCTCTGTTTTATCAGCAACCTCCATATCATCCATTAATGAACCACCATATGAACACTACTGATCAGACACTGTATAGGAAAAAGTAAAATGTGAACCCAGCACACAGTGTGAAATTCTCTCTCTGCATTTAACCCATTCACTAAGAGAAGCAGTGGAACGAACCCGGGGAACAGTGTATGGGGACGGTACCTTGCTTAAGGGTACCTCAGTGGTGCCCTTGGCAGTCCTGGGATTCAACCCCATGGTCTTCTGATGACAGGGGCATCTCCCTAATCACCAGGCTCCCAGCTGACATTGGGGGGACATTCTAAGCACAACGGTGAAGCCAACATAGTAGAGTCATTGTGGTGTGTGTGTGTGTGTGTGTGTGTGTGTGTGTGTGTGTGTGTGTGTGTGTGTGTGTGTGTGCTGGAATGTGTAAAATCCAAAAAATGTTATTTGATTTCAGACAACCCAAGAGCAGACGATGCAGACCTGGCGCAGAGTGATCTGGAAGACTTGGACCTAACCGAGTCTGACGGCTCTGAGTGCGACCCCAAAACATCGTTTGCCGTGAGTGTTCACTCAGACTCTCAGGACTGCATGGATCATCGCTTCAGAGAGCCTCTCGTGCACATCTCTCTTCCAGAGGTGACCACAAAGTACGATGCCTTCGGTAAAGCCTGCTTAGGATCAGCGGCTGAAGGCAGTCGACCCACGAAGACTTTCTACCCTCAAGAAGACGGGCAGACGCGCGAGAACAAGCCCAAAATCTGGTCTCTTGCACAGACTGCGACTTCGCTGAACCATGCCGACTTCCCGTCATGCATGCACAAAGCTCCGGGCCTGAGGTCGTCCTCTACAGACTGCCATTTAGACTCAGACCTGGCAGACAGCCAGCAGGACTCTCCAGTGTCCAGTCTCAGAAACTGGATAGACGGTGTCTTCCACGATCCCCTGTACTCACAAAGCAACTTAAACCAAACGTTCTCCAACGCTTCTGGATTATGGACGGGCTCCGCCAGCTGCCCGGCTTCAGAGAACCCTGTTCATGGACTGCAAGAGCCTGCTACTCCTACCCAACTTGCATAATCAACGCATGTGTAGGGTGGTTTTTAACAACACTCTTAAAAATAAAGGTGCCAAAAAGGGTTCTTTGGAGATTTTTGCTTCTGTAAAGAGCCTTTAAAAGTCATGGTTCTTTAAAATGAGATGTGTGTTTGGCCCATTTCAGGGAAAATCTAATTTTCCTCACTTATTTACAGACTTGTAGTTTGTAAGCACTTCAAACGTCAAGTCATTTATCTCCGTATGTGGAAGTTGAGCTCTAAAATAGCCCACTGATTTTGTGATGTCAGAAAAACCAGTCCATTTATGTATGTTCACCTATTTGGCCTGTAGTGGTACAGCCCTAACCATTTATGATGAAGATTTTTGTTTTAGCCGAGACTGTTTTTTGGATCAGAATTTACTTACATATGAAGGTACAGAATCAAAAATAGCCTATTTTAGAGTTGAAAATTGCCATTTAAGCATGAACTGGTCCTGCATTTGGTATATAAAACAATACAGGTGTCATAAGTGGATCTTATGGGGTTAAAAAAAACCCCAGAAAAATGTAGGATATGGGCCCTTTTATGTCCATAAAATGTAATGGTTCTATACCGGTTAGATTTTTTCCTGAACTGCATGCCCAAGGACCAATTAGAAACCTTTATTTTTAAGATTGTTTTTGATATTTTATACCAAATGGATATGAGGATACTGCAGCAATGATCCCCAGGTTTAGCATGATCTAGTCCACAGTGAGGCTTACTGAACACATGAACACGTAGAGTGTTTACAGCACTGACTCCAGGCTTAAAGCTTTCAGTGGACTTAAAAAAACACTAAGTGTTTGTACAACACTGGGAAATTTGCTGCATCACTTATAACAGCAAGCGTGGAAAGATAAGACGTCGTCGTTAAATCTGTTAAACACTTAAATTAAGATATAGCAAAGAAGACGGTTTTACACTCTAAAGCAATGCAGCATTTGTACCCCGCAAGATGTTTTGCCAGCGATCACTACTGTATGATAGCACACTGCACAGAAATGCCAGTCTAATTTATTATTTATCTCACCAAAATAAAGGGTTGCTTTGTGAAGAAACCATGAAATTGTGGTTCACTGTCCATGGTGCTGAAAGACTGAAAAGGCCAATTATTTTTCATCCCTCTTTCCCACTTTCTCTGAGACATCTGGCACACAATCACAATGCATTCATGTAAAAATAATAAATAACATTCATTCACAGTGAATCTTACCATCCTATGTCTCTCGAACAAATACAGGAGACAAGAACAGATATAAAATCCTTGTATTTACTAAACATTATCCATTTCAAAGATGCCATCTGCCAAAGTCACTTTACATTCTATTACCTTAAAATACATTAATTCACATACAAAATTTGCCTTTGTGCAAATGTTTGGATGCCCGTTAAGTAGTGTCCAGATTTTATTTACTCCTTAGGGCTTAATTGACACTTTGAGAACTGGTTAGGTATAGAAAACATTGTCCTTAGGAATTGTCAACTGATGAAAAACACAATGATCCTCTCTAAGCTAGCTTATGTGAACAAAGCGAAAAGAGGCCATGAAAATGTATGAAAAAGTGCCTGAAGCCTATGACTTGCTAGAACTGCTGACAAGCCGGTCAGACAGCAATGTAAAACCTCTATATGTTGGCACAGGAGCTGCAGGAAGTTTCACACAGGAGTGACAGTGCACAGTTCCACTGTCTAGATTTGCATGAAAGCGCGATTTCTTCACGGTGCACTCCAGGAGACCTTTCCAACGAGCCCTCATTTGTATTTTTAGCCCGAGTAGATCAGGGGCAATGCCCCGAAAACTGTTCACCTCGCTGCGGTGTCCCAATACTTTTCTCCCGCGACCTTCCCAGTTGCATATCTCGGCAGAGAAAGCACTCAGACACTTCAAAATCAATGGTTCGATTGATCTACAGGAGACCTTTCCATCGAGCCCTAAGTTGTATTTTTAGCCTAAGCAGATCAGGGTTAATTCCCCGAAAACCGTTCACCTCACTGTGGTGTCCCAATACTTTTGACCAGCAACTTTCCGAGTTGCATGTCTTGGCGACGAATTTAAAGCAATGCATTACGCTGTTCAAAATGACAAAGTGTTCTGGGTGTATATTTGGGGGCATATTTAGGGTATAGGCATTTTTAGGCTTTTTTTTAAAAACTAAACACAACAACATGGTTTTTCACTATACACGGGTGCTCTTGGATCTATAAATATGCACAGGCTGTGTTTAATTCATTGGCCTAAATCTTCCCTAAAATTATGTAATTTGGCCAAACTGTTCACCATGCTAGGGTTTCTCATTCTAATAATTATATAATACACCATTTTATAGTGAATATTTGCTTACTTTACTGACTAATTAGTCTTTATTACTTAGTCTCACGTTTTCAAGACTAATAATGATAGTAAATCTACAGTTTACATGAGATACACTATTTTCACACATCCAGCTGATATTGTCAACAGTGGCTCTGCAGACAAGTGGCTTCATCAGCACCTTTAAGTGCTACACAGTCAATTGCTATTGATAAGGCATGCCCACTGGCACCGAAAGTAATCAGTTTGTCCAACTTACGCTCCCTGGAGAGAGAGCAATCGTTACTGACGACTCCTGAAGAATAAACTTATCCAGACCATGTTCTTCGGTCATTGGTGCTTGCGATGGCTTTTAATGGCCCTGTGTGGTACAATAGCTCACTGGTAGAAGTGGAAGGTAACAAGTTCCATTTTTGTGTATTTAAGTTCAATATTGATGAATCTGTTGGGTTTTTAGAGTAATTTCAAATGAGGATACTTTTACTCATACTGTGTATTTACCAAAAGTAACTCCTATACATTTCTACTCAAAAGTATATGTTTATTTACATTAAAGGACACAACATCACATAAATATGTGAGTACACAGCATCACATATTTATCTCCCAATTCTCTTTTTGGGTTTAATTTCATTTTCTTCAGTTGCTTCATTTCATCTCTTTCCTGTAGCTCTCGCCGCTTACTTAAGAGCTTTAGGCAGCTGGTGGCCTGATGGTTGGGTAGATGCTCCTGTGATTGGAAGGTTCCAGGACTGCCAGAGCACTGCTGAGGTACCCTAGAGCAAGGCACCCTCCCCACTAGGTACACTGCTCCCCGGATGACACATTGCTGGCTGCCCACTGCTTCATTCAGAAGTTCAGACTGTGTGCTGTGCTTTAGTGCGTCCACATCTGGCATAAATGGCCACTTTACACTGTAGTGGTTGATAAGAGCCGTGGATAACATCACTGCCTTCCAAGCAGAATCCCTACCCCTACACCACATTACACCTATAAGAATCCCTGGGCAAGACTCCTAACACTACATTCACCTACAGCTGAGATACTTAACAACTGTAAGTTGCTTTGGATAAAACCTTCTGCCAAAATGTTGTGAAAAGAGCATTTTGACATTTTGATTTTAGACCAGAAGTGTCCAAAAAAAGAAGAGAACAGAGTCTAACGCATTAGCTGTCTAACGCACGTTTTGGGACCTGAATTGTTTTTCACACCACTTTTGTTATAATTTAGCAGACTCCACCCACTTCTGTGAACGTGTCAGTAGTTTCGTTTCTTAAAGCATGATTTAAAATCATAATATGAGATCATATTAGATAAAACATATCTCACTGTAGCCCACAGTGTTGGCAAGTGAAGCAGATGAGTTCTTACTTATTTTTCCAGGTTTGAAGCTAGGGATGATGATAATAAAGAATTCATTAGAACAGAGGAGGAATCTGCCGCAGCCTTGTGTGGAATTAACGATTTCAGGTTAAATAATTCAGCATGAATTCACCCGAGAATTCCATTCTTTTTCAGCTTTATAAATAAGTCACATTTAAGGTAATAAATAAAGACATCCGGCCCCTTTGCCAACTTGACTTTTCTTTGTGCTGTCTTAAAGAGAAACAGACAAACGGCTTCCCCGCTGCAAGGACAGCAGACTGCAGAGGACACTGAAATCTTCCACAGTCCAGTAAAGAATCGTCTTCTGATCAGAGCAAATGAATAAAGAAACATTTTTTAGCTGAGCTGTTGTCTAAACCAGACTCTGAGAAGGACGGACTACACGCTGTTATTTCAACAGGGGCAGGATGTTCAATATTGGTATATTATACAGCCATAATGTCTTACTGATGTCACATTGTTATGTTATATTGCTTTAAACAAACCTGATCCTGGAATTCAATATGCAAGACAGTGAGGACACACTCTGTTAATAGGAGAAATGGCACAAAATCACTTTTTATGTCCAACATCGATATTGTACATTTGGATACGATACAAATCAGATACTTGTTGTCTTTTTTTAAACAAAAAACAAAAAATAATGCTTTCAAAAAAATTCTGGATACATTTTGTATACCTTCAGACAAATACAAAAATCATAACTGTGATATGGGAGAAATAAGGGAGAAAAATTGCACAGAGAACATGGTATAGTAAGATGTCCCCGATGGGGGTGTCCTTTATAATAACAGCTTAAAGGTCCCAAGATATGCAGATTTTTTATGCTTTTTTTAGGTCTTGCTCATCCCCTAATACTACATCTGAAGTCTCTTTCCGAAATTCAGCCTTTGTGCAGAATTACAGCCACTTAGAGCCAGTCCCACAATGAGATTTCCAGAGGATGCACCGCTTCTGTGTCTGTAGCTTTAAATGGTAATAAGGAGGAGAGAGGCAGGGCGAGGAGGAAAGAGGCGGAGCAAGATGGGGGAGGGGCCAGTTTGCGGCCACGTTACCATGCACTAATGTTTACAGTGTATAGCGATAGCTACTGTGGTCTTTAGTGAGATTTGGGACATTCCCTTGATAGCCAAACAGTTGAGATTAGTGCCTATAGCCCCGTTGCATATACCCTTTCTCATCTGATCGCCCTGGTTTACAGAGGTGCTCACTCATAGCCATTTCAATGAGGAGAAAGGCAGATATTGCGTGCGCAGCACGGTTATCTAAATAACAAAGAAGCACAACACTCGAGTTTATGTGTGTATTTACACACAAACCTGATGCTATCTACCTTTACATTTGCGACAGTACCCTGCTAACTGAGCTGTTAGCTGCAGAACTAATCGTTCTGCCACATTCTAAGGGTAAAAAGCTCGGTAATCATATGCAGCAAAGCAACAAAATTATATAGCGTTAAGTTGACTTACTTGTCTGAGATTTGTAGATGAGTCATGGAGAGTTAGAATTGATCCGGACTTAATTTTCAGCCGTTCAGCAAAAACAGCTGGATGATCAAGGCACACTTTAGACCTATCGCAATTTCTAGCCACCGTAGGACTATGGGCAGGCTAGGGGAACTCGTATTAATGTTAAAAAATCAAATTTAGAGTGTGTTTTTTTCATAATTTATCTCACACTCCAAATATGAAACTTCACAGTTGGATAGAGCTCTGTGACACCTTACCAAGGACCCCTCGTTCACCGGACTTATACCGTTCATCTTGGAAAAAAGTAATGGGACACCTGGGAGAGGTGAATGATATAACTCCGGATCTCCCGGGACTATTGTGGCAAACAAGGGGTCTTTGGAAAGGTCTCATTGATCCCTGTCTAGCTGTGAAGTTTCATGGAGATTGATGGTTGATGGTTGATGATTGATGGTTGCATATTCTGTTGGGGTATAAAGTATTGGGACACTCAGGTGAGGTGTCCCAATACATTCTGCAGTCTTGACTTTTTCTTTTGAGTCTGAAGTAATTATGCGTGCTGTAATTATTTTCCGTATTTTTTAACGGGTTTTTTAACACAGTCACAAACCCCACTATGGTGCAAATGTATTGGGCAGTAAACATTTATCACTAATATGAGAAGACATACATTAACAAAGTTAATGTTGTAAACAGTTATTTTATGTGTGTTCCTTTGTTCCTTCAACTATTTCTAGATCTGGGAGTGGTGGTGGCCTAGTGGGTTAGGATACTGCCCTCTGAACCAAGAGGTCATTGGTTCAAATCCTACCTTCAGCAAACCATCATTGGGTCCAGGGAGACTGCCCCCTGTAGTTAGGGAATTGAAGTCGATTTGGATAAAAGCATCTGCTAAATGCCATTAATGTAGAGCTCTCCTCCTGGAAGCTTGATGTTCCCATAGTTCCCTCAAATCCTTCATTTGATTCAGGTGAGCTGATCATGGACTTTTACAAATCTTTGCAATTGCTGGAGGCATTAAGGAACCAAACCAGTGTTCTTCTAACCAACGTCTGTTTACACAGCTTAATAATTTTTAACTGTTTTCTTGTTTCTGTGCATTTATGCTAATGTTAACTAGCATTTTGCACAATACTGTATGTTACACTTAATATCATCTGCCTGATTAAACTGAGTGAAGATCTATCTGTTGTGATGTTGTGTGTAAGATTACATTCATTGTGAAATATGTTTCAGTAATGAGATTTTACTTATGACAGTATGATTTATTGTGACACACCAGTTGTAGGTGTGTGTGTCTCCTGAGGGAGAACGGGGGCATTTAAATCAGGCCCTTCTAAATTCAGCTATACTGAAGTCTCTTCAACAAACGCTGTGTATCAGGAAGGTGTTGGTGGTGGGCGTGGCTATGCACTGTCCAAGTGATGAGCTCTAATCGTAGTTGAACATAAAATTCAGTTCAGAATTTTGAGCACATATTGTTGCAGAACCAGGCAAATGTTGCGCCGAGCCTTTTCTCGCACATCTGGCTGTTAAGTGTTGTTTTTAACACATCTGTTTGAACAGTTGAACAGTTGATTTTACATCTTCTAGGCATCCCTACTCCTTACAAGCATCTCTTATCACAACTTTCGCTCGCATTTATCTGTAATCGGACCCTTCGTTGGAACTGTGCCGCCTTCCATTGACTGTGGACTTTACCTTCCATTCATTTTCTCTTTGTTTATACGCTTTTTAATGTGCTGTGTGTTACTTGTGTAGCCAAACTGTCACCCATAACAGGCACATTTAGTAGAAGCTCTTGTCCTGAAACACTAGCATGATATTTACAGCACCACTAACACGACACTCTGTTCCTCCAGCCATGTGATGCCATTATGTCCAGTTTGTTACTCAAGATGTGGTTTGTGAAGTGAGGGTGTGTTTAGTTTCTGTGTTTCCTGCAGAAAGATGAAGTAAAACACGAGGACTTACAAAGCCCTGGCGCTGTAAACATGCCCCCAGTGGCATCTATGCTGATCCTACAGAGAAAAAAAAACATCTGATTTATATCTAACTGGCAAACAGCTTTAAAGGCTGTGTCTGACATTTTAATCTAAAACAGCTAGAAAGGAGGGCAAATCTAAATCTGCACTCATAGCTCACAAAGTTTTCAGGATTAATTTCCCATAATTAATGAAACGGAGAGGAGAAAGTAAAGATGGTTCTTTATCCCTACTACTATTTTGTCAGGCTTGACTTTGGGCTTAAGGTACAGTACTGTACAAAAGTCTTGAGCCATCCCTAATTTCTTTAGTTTGCTTTGAATCACCTTGTTGGTCCAAAAACACTATTTTTAGTCTTACCTTTACCAGACGCTTTTATCCAAAGTGACTTTCATTCTCTAGCTACAGGGGACTGTCTCCCTGGAGCAACTTGAAGTTAAGGGTCTTGCTCAGGAACCCAGTGGTGGTGCTGAAGGTAGGATTCGAACCCAAGACCTCTTGGTCTGGAGGCAAGTATCCTACCCACTGAGCT
>JBBPDC010088868.1:0-10067 GCA_037974485.1 Hemigrammopetersius urotaenia
TAAAATAATTGTCGGCGTTAAGTAAATAATGCGTTAACGCGATAATAATGCGTTAACTTTCCCAGCCCTAATATATACATATCTAATGTGTGCATACATACATATACTTATAGGTATGTATATAAATATTCATACATTTGCACACACAAATATCTATATTTATATTTCTGTATTATCGTATAGTGAGCTTTTTACACTATACTATTGTGTTGTATAGATTATATTCTGTTATCATTGCTGCTCTTACCTCTGTACTGTCCACTTTCTGCCAAAACAATGCAAATTTCCCACCTGTGGAACTACTAAGGTTTATCTTTCTTATCTTATCTTAATATAGATTAGGCCAGCCATATGATACAGTAGCCTAAGATTACCCAAAAAGTTTCATTTCTGTCTCATCAGGAAAAACTTTTTCACAGTGTAGGCTTATGAACATTAGCAATCTACAAAAACACCCTTCAAACGCAACTACAAAATACAATGTTCAAACAAACCTCAACCCCAATTAAAGACAGTATCAGTTCATGCTGTACTGTAATGTGCAGAAAGAATGGAATTAATGTTTAAAAATGTTACAGTAACACAAATCAATAAAAATACCCCAGAAAAACAGGACTAGCGGTTGACTCACAGCCATTACATCACGTTTGTATGAGGGGGCAGACAGAGAGGTCAGGGGGTCACACTATTAAACTTTCTATCGTTACTGTGTGGCCACTGGCCTCAAAAACATCTCCTTTCTTCCCCCACAGAATCCAGACGTGAGTGGACGCTGGGTTCAAAACAGCCGAGGGGGGATCTCTGAGCGACCGCACGCCATTCCGGAGTCAGGAAAACAGCACAGTCACTTTAATTGATTGAAGCCGGACCACAAAAGCTCATCATGATTCATAAGCTCAATCTGCAACCAAATTACGTCGGACACACTGAGCCATCAGAGTCGAGTGATGTCATCAGGTCCCATGGCGTCCTGCTTACCGGACAGAGGGCAAAAGCTGAGACACTGACAGGAAGTAACGGCCTTGGCTCTGAGCCAAGGGGGAAAAAACACATTTCGAAAATACTTGAAAGTGTTTTATTTTTTCTAAATGACGTCAGTGAAAGTACTGAGCTTGCTTAACTCCTTAGGCTTTCCTTTTCATGAACTTGCAGTTGCTGAATAATAAGCCTTCGGATTAACGTGTGAAGGGGTTCACACAGGCTGCAACAGCCTAAACACACGTGGCCCCTCCACGCCGGGTTTACCGAGACGAGGAAAGCAGTGTTTTTTATTTAGACTGGCTGAGGATGCCTCACTTGTTTAATCTGAGAGGATAAATAGCAGTGAAATAATGCTAGAACTAACGTCAATGATGATATGTTCTCATAGCAAGTGGCAGCTTCCTTCCACACGTTTCGACACTGAGCTGATTCTTTCATTCTGAGCAGTCATTAGGGGCATGACTGTAGTGTATTTCTTCGTTTTAGACTAATATTTGATTTGTTCAGGTCTAACAGCTTGTTTAAAACGGAATGGTTTACTGAAGAATCATGAATTAGTCAAGGATTTATGGTGTGTAAACAGATGTGCATCAAGGTCCAGCTGCATGACTTTAGGGTCACAGTGCAGCAGTTCAGAGATTTCTCCGCACACCCACTAATTACAAGGTGAATCAGGTGTGTTTGAGCAAGGCAATCAGCCAATTTTGCTGGATTGCAGCCTTATATCCTTCTATCCATCTCCAAAACTCAAGCTGAACACCCCTAGCAACTAGCTCATATTTACTAGCCGTTTACAGCAGTGTTTCCCAACTCCCATCCTGAAGGCTCCACCTGCACTGCCCGGTTTCGTGTTTTTCTCTGCACCTGAGTCACATCGTTTGCTAATTATCAAGTCCTTCTTGAGCTGAATCAGTGCGTTAGACCTGGAAAACATGAAACTGTGCAGGTGGAGTCTCCAGAACCTGCTGTTGGGAAACATTGGTTTAAACTCTAGTCATCTTGAATCTCTCTGAATGCTAAATAAAGATAAATGGACTGTTCTTTTGTTAAGCAACAAAACATGAGAGGGAGTTTGTTTTGGTGAATCTCATCACAGCTGTGACGTGGTCAGTCATGTTATTCACCACAACACAACCTCAGCTCTTTTACTTCTTTTATACGACAGTTTTGCAACGAAAAAAAATAACAAGCCACAAACACCTTTTCAAATACATGTTTATAATATCGGTCATTTCTTTCACCCAAAAAAGTAGCTCCGGCAGCTTAAAGTAAAGTGGCCACTGTTACTTAGCAACCCAAGGACAGAATCATACAGGAATGGTGCGCTGTTATTAGATATAACACAGGCAAAGAGCATTTTAACCAAGTCAGATCAGACTGTGGTAAAAATACACCCTGTACACATTTAAATGTCATTTTACAGATTGATATGTGGTCCCACATTTTGAGGTGCATTGTATTTTACCATGCAGTACTTTGTAATATTGTGTTAATATCAAACTATACTGAACTCTGGTCCTGAAAGACTGCAGTTTGGGCTCCTGATTGAGATATACACGCCCTTGGGACTACATCTAGGGAGAAATCTAATGATTCTGGGTAAATATGTGAACAAGCTCAGCTCAATACCAGGTATTAAGCTTGGTGTTTGCTCAGGCTGCTGTTTCTCCACATGTACAAGCATCTGCAGCAGTGATAACTTACTTAAAACAAACGCTGGAACAGCAGTTACCAGTTTGCTGTTTATATTTCAGTCCCGATTATTTAACACCATTGCATAGCTCTAATTTGTAGACTTAAGAAGCCTAAGACAGTTTCGTCCAGTACACTTTCCCCACTTCTGGTCCTGAAGGCCCTTGTCTCTGCACTTCTTCATGCTTTCCCTCCATCCAACACACCATATACAACTAATCAACTAAGCAACAAAGTGAAGTGGGTGCGTGATCATAGGTAAAGCACTAAAATGTGCCGGACAGGGAGGCCTTCAAAGGTTGGGAACGACTGTTTTAGTATAAAACTGCATTCCCTACCCCCATATCTCTCCTGTCGTACGTGGAATCAATGTATGCGCCTGCATGTTCCTATCTGTTCCTGTTTAAAATACAAAGTAAAAAATAGTGATGAGAAGTTCCGAGTCAAGTACTGTGAAAGGAGATTGCCACACATGTTGTGAGGAGGGAACGTGTTATATCTGATGAGGACTATTTATATCTCAGGTTACCAAGGTGGAAGACGCGGTTATCGCCAGCAATAACAAAAGCATGTCATTTTATATTATGTCTCATTGACACAAAAGGAAAAAAATGCATATAGAACAGATTCTAAACTTACAATTCACACCAAGTTTGTTTTTGTAAGCAGAAAAGTGGATACATGTTTATAATGTGAATTTCATTAAACATTGCTTTGAGTGGTGATTGACTTTAGTTTTGTTCTGTGGGAATGAAAACACATCCTACATGTTTGCCATGAGATTATTCTTTTTAAAGATTTAAACAAATGAAAGAAAGTCAAAGACTCAAACCTGTTCAATTAAATAGTTTATCAAAACAACAGTAACTACGGGTTTGGGAAACCATGGCATCTACAGCCTGTGGGAGAGAAGAGTGATGTATTTAAGGCTTGGAAAGTGGCCTGCTGGGGTATCCCCTGTCTCTGGTGGTCTTTTTGTAGTAATTTCCTTATTAGGTCTCTTTGTATTGCGATCATGCCACCCAGTGTTGATAAATAGAACAACATGAGCAGAGCTCAGCTGACTACAACAGTTGCACAAGTACAATAGAAAAATAAAACAATAGATTAATACAAAATTAATTGGTCCCATACTATTAATGTTTATTAGCAATATGCGAATACACAAGACATGTCTAGAAGATCCGTTACATATAGATGATGATTTCCATCAACAGTAAATTTCATCATCCACATGTAGCAAAATATTACCAGTAATCATAAATTCATGTAGTTTAGTGAGGAAGCTGAATTATAATCAGTCAGTTGTGTTTTAAAGTAACTGTAAAGATTAAATTCTGGATGGAATAAAGGTCTGTTATGGATCAGCATCCCTAGCTACAAGCCTTTAGTGTAATATTCTGATCACCAGTCTGCAGCAATGTGTATTTTGTACAGACCTGTGAGAAAGCAACATTATCAATAATGCATCACCATCATATGTGTTTATGTTCTAAAAAGGAAAAGTGGATACGCACTAGATTCACACAAAAACTAAAATAAAGGAACCTAATAATTGAAATGGACTCATTGCAACCAGGCAATGAATCTACTAAATAATACACCGATCAGCCACAACACTGAAACCACAGACAGGTGGTAAATAATATTTATTATCTCATTACAGTGGCACCTGTCAAAGGGTGGGAAATAAGAGCCAGCGAATGAACAGTGAGTCGATGTGTTGGAAGCGATCTGAGTCACAAAAAAAAAAAAACTGCGATGGGTGGATGACAATCAGAGCATCTCCAAAACAGGTATGGAGGGGTCAGTATCTACCAAAAGTGATCCAAGGAATGACAATCAATGTCATGGACACACAGGAGGCTCATTAAGGTACGTGGGGAGTGATGGCCAGCCCGTCTGATCCCACATAAGAGCTTTGGTAGTACAAACTGCTGAAAAAGTTCATGCTGCTCTGATCACACAGTGCCACACAGTGCCCTGCTGCATATGAAGTTGCAGACCAGTCGGAGTGCCCATGCTGACCTCTATCAACCACCAAGAATTCCAACAGTGGACATCAGAACTCAATCATGGAGCAACAGTTGGTCTGGTCTGAAGAATCCTTTTTTTCTTCTACATCATGTGCTGTATGTGCTTACCTGGGGTAGAGATGCACCAGGATGCACTATGGGAAGAAGGCAAGGCAGTAGAGGCAGTGTGATGGGCAACGTTCTGTTGGGAAACCTTGGGTCCTGCATTAATGCAGATGTCAAAACCCTGAAGAGTTTAAGATTGACTTCTCAGAACCCAAACCGATTAAGCATTTTCAGCATGTGCTTTACAAACTATTCTGATCTTAGTGACAGACAGCACAGCAAACCTTTAGCGAACTTGTTTTGGCAGCACGAGGGGGGGGCCCACACACTATTAGGCAGGTAGTTTTAATGGTGTGGCTGAGCGATGTGTATTCGTAACATTTTCCTCATTTAATTAATGTAGTTTCCAAAGCATATTTCAACATAAACTTGAGGATGTTTTCCGAAACCACCCCACACAGTATTTTGATTATGTTCTTTTTATTCAGACGTTTATAGCCTATACGAGTTATATTGTAAGCCAAACTCTCAAAGTGATTTATGGGTACTTTGAAAAAAGTGATATGTATCCAAGCATTGTGCTGTATAGCCCACAGTTAAGGGTGTGGATTCTGTACGCAAATGCACACTGCAATAAGGCCATGGTTTTACAACACCTTGCATGCGCCCTGTCCTACAGCCTAGTTCTCTGATTGGCAGGAAGCTCATCCTGATCCAGCCCCCACAGGAATGTCCGCAGGCGTGTTACTTCCTTTTGCAGCTCAGGGGTTGGGATAGGCTGAGAAAGGTCTAGACTTGGAGCCTCATTGGGCAAGATGAGAGGGGGGTGGTCCAGGAAACTCTCAAAAATGTCTGGGTCAAGAAAAAGAAAGCAGTCAAATCAGGTATATAGCGATGGTCTGATTTAAGGAAAAGTCAGATTTGCACTTTAGTTAATAGTTTGTTATTTCCAGGTTTATTTAACTGTATAATTTATAAATGTATAAAATTACACATTTATCAGATTACACATTTACTTGCTCTTAAGAGAATGGACGTGATATACCTGTTTTCATCCAATGTGCTTAATGTACTTACCATCTCCAAGTTCAGTGCCTGGGGGTGGTGCCCAGCATGAAGGTGGAGCTCTGGCTGGTCCCAGCTTATAATGAGTCAGAAGGTGGTGAAGCTGTGCAGGGCTTAGCAAGGTGTGGTCCTCCTGAAGGTTGGCCCAAGATGACTGACAGAGGTATAATGAGGGGCTTTGAATATATTTCCAAACTTACAAAAGCATAAACAAACGTACAATAAGCATTTTTTGTAGGCCTACTGTTAGCCTATATCTGTATCGGCCTCTATGATGGAAAAATATTAGTTTAAATATTAGCAAATGCTTAAAGTGTATTTATAAATTTAATTGAAAGGGCATTTAAATATTGGGTCATTAATCCTCAGTATGTTGTTTTACATATATATGTATAATTTAGATTATTACCTGAATGAGGCGGGTCTTGGGGATGCAGAGAAAGTTGACAGTAACTGACAGCTTCTTGAGGAATTCTGAGGCAATGTCCCCTAGCCCTGCCCCCTGTAGCCAGTCCAAGACTAAGTCCAGATTAGTGCGAATCTGTACTGCACGGGACCAGGAAAATAAACCATCTGGTACAGCAGGAAAAAACAGACATAAATAAATCAGTCCAAACATGCGTCCGTCCATATTTCAAATGCAGCTAAAATGTTTGACTGCACTACTAACACACTTATGTGTGCACACTGAAGGCAAATTCAGCCAGAGATCCAATTTTCCCCTTACCCCCTATGTAGCTGATGTCTGGTTTTAGAGTCTTGCACTGGAACTATGAGGCTAATGTAATGGAAGCTAAAAGCCACCCATCAGCATTGTGCATCATCACAGACTTGCCTAAAACCATGTTAAGGTTTTACAAGTCAAGTAATCTCAAATAGACTACATAAGCCCTAAAAATAACAGCAGCAGTCATCTTGAAGTCTAAATCTTATTCTCATTTTTGTCCATGTTTATAGAAACCTCATAAGCAAGACTATTCGACTACTTACCAGCGGCATGGTTTTGAGTCGAGTGTGTGGTGATCTAGATGAACAATGCAAACATGTCCTAACTGGCTTTAATTAGTTTGCACAGTGTCAGTTGGTGGGATATAAACTTCTGCTACTTGTTAGTACAATTGTCAAGAACACTCCAACAATGCTACCTCTCTCAAGCAAGGTGTTCAGAAGCGAGGTATTGGTGAAGAAGAAGAGGTAGCCAAAGGTTTGGGACGTGAGAGGGGGAGAGAGGCAGGCTTCACGGGACAGCTCCAGGGAGCAGCGATAAACTTCTACCAGCCCAGCCACTGTAGGTGGCAAACTGGTCACATCGCCCTCCTCGTGCCCCTCATCTCCACCTCCATTTGTTCCATCCCTTGCTCCGCCCTTCTCTTTCTCTTTCTCCTCGCTCGAGAAAGGATTGGTGTCCAACAGTGTGGGAAGGAGGGAGTACAGTGTCTGAGAGAGGGAGAAATAAACAGAATGAGCTTGTACTTTAAAGGACATATATTCTACATTTTTCTTGCCTTTCTTCCCTCTGAAGTCCACTTATGACGTAAATAAATGCTTAAGCACCAAAACCAGTCATAATTCATTTTTACGTGACCATTTTCCAACCTCTATTCATCCCTTAGAATTAAACAGGTTGTTTTTGCCTTTGAGACTGATATACAGCAAGGGCTGAAATGTGGTTAACGTGGAAAAAACCCTTTAGTAAATCTGCTACAGACTGTCTGCCCTTTCAACATGAACTGGCAGACTAAACTGCTGTAGGATGAATAGCTGTTAATATGTAAATTTGACATTACATCCATAATGAATTCATGGTGAGTGAAGAGTATGTAACATTGTAATGCTATTATCACATTATATTAAATGTTAGTTTTTAAAATGTCAGGAAAGTTTTCTTTCGTATTATATGACCCCTTATGTTCCATTTAGTAATATTTAATACATACAGTATTGTAAAAAAATTCTTACGCAACTATGAAAACAGTTTGAAGCCAGCAGTGGGTTTCTTTCTGCTAGCAAAATCACAAGTGATAATTAAAATAAAAGCAAACAAGAGACCAGTAAAAAGTAAAAAGATTTATTTTTTCTAAAATGTAGCAGAACACAGGATAGGGTCCAGAGTTCTGCTCGATGCCTCCAGCCATAAAAATCCATAAGCAACACAGCAAACTGGGTTTCAATGAGGAATGATGTTTGTATTTATTGTAATATTGGTGTACTAAAGTAACACCACTGCTCAGTAGGAAACAGCTCTTGAGTATAATGTTCTCATTGTGCCTAAGACTTTTGGACAGTACGCGGGTCCTCAACGGATCTCCTCTCCACGACGGAGATCCGGTCCTACGACAGTGATGTAATCAGAATTTTGGTGTAAGCTGAAACACACCATAGTCTAAGTAAATAACCAATCCTAACACAGTTATACATTTTTTCCCACCACAAGCCACTAAACTAGTTCTAGACGTGAGCGTTATAAACTCGAAATGTCGAGACCCTCGTAACTCAAGGACTCCCTTTACTGTATTTGTAAGAACAGGGTACATACAGCAATCCTTAAGTTAAATTTAATACTTTTTAATACATTTTTTACTACCTTTGGAATTTTTTTTAAAACCACAGAGTTGCAAGTGTTAATCAACGACCTTTCTAACGTTTATGCAGATTTTGACATATAACACTGTACAACAGAATAGATTTACAGACTCGCTGATGTTGAACCACATATTGCACATTTATTTCACTTCGTGAGTAAAAATAAAACTACATAAAATGTGCAACGAAGACATAGTTCCAACAAACTGGCGCAGCAGCACAGAAAGTTGAGAGTGGCAGAGTTAACTGCTCTCGCCGACCACACATTCCATTTTTATGTTTAGTGGATTGTATATGCGACCGAAGTGCGTTAGCTCCCATCCACACATTGACTACCCGGTTGTCGAACCACCACTGAATATGACGTCACCATCAAACATAGCGTACAAAGTTGAGACTCATGCATTAAAGCAAAAAAATCTGTCGTAGCCTGTAGGTTACTGCCGAAACCATGTTTATTATTTTTAGGAAGAATAACTAAATAGTAATTTAACCAAGGAAAATGACAGCCTTACCAGAACTTTGTCTGCCGAAGCTTGTTTACCCCCCAACAAAACTTTCTTCTTCTGATCTGCATCAGTCTCAAAATTGACCTTTAGTGCCCTACATTGACGGAAATCCTTCATAGTGACTGTTACGGCTCGGCCTGTGGCCAGTAGGGGCCACGATTTTCTGTTTACTTTCGGGGTCTTTTATTTTGTCGTTCTTGTCCGTTTAAGGTAACGTGTCTTGTTTTCACCTGTTTTGTGTTTGTTTCTATGATTAGGTTTGGTATTTAAGTTCTGTCTGTGTGGACCACAGACATCGGTCCATCATCCTATGTCGTCCTGCTTTGTCCCGCATTTATTTATGTCTGGTTATATCTGTATCGGCCCTTGAGCCGGGTTTTGGTTTTGTTTATGTTTTGTTCTAATAAAGTATTCAAGGTTATGGATGCCTGCCTATGTGGACCTCTATGGGCAAATCACGTCAGCGGGTTAAACCCCGCCATCGTGACAGTGACGGAAAACTTTAATGCATATGCGACTTCAGGATTGAGACGAGGATATTTGATTATGTGCCCAGATACACTAAAGCCTACGTTTAAACGAACTAACGCAAACATTAGCAGATAGAATTTCACTCAAAATAGGAAACCTCATAGTCTGAAAAAATAATACCTTTTTTTTTTTTAAATAATACTGCTAAAAGTATCTGTTAACGACCTCTCACCTTAGTCAGGTGATACACGCACTGCTGGAAGGTGTGCATGATGACATCATCAAGCTGTGCCAGGGCCTCAGAGCACGTGTCCATGTCCGCTGACAGAACAGGGTCCCCAGGGGCTGAAGGTCACATGAACAGATAGTTTACAGATATGAATGCAACAACACGTCTACAATAAATGTACTACATTTACAAATCACTGACTATGAAGAAAGCTGGAGTCTGAATGACCTGTCATATGTAAATACATTCTTGGTTGTGACAACAGAACCATGAATGCATTCAAAACTGCGGACCATATACCTTAGAAAGCAAGTGTCACGAAGCCGTACCTGAAGTGCAACAAATTGTAAATCATCGTCAATATAGCAAAACAGCTCCTTATTGTTACGGCTGGTGGCCGTTAGAGGCCACTATTTTCTGTTTGTTTCTGTCTGTTCTGTTTTGGTTATGTTAGGG
>JBBPDC010088879.1:0-10067 GCA_037974485.1 Hemigrammopetersius urotaenia
TACTGTTAGTCTCAGCTGAACTGCACAACCCCTTTTACATTAAAATTTACATTACAAAATTATTGTAATTTCAACCATATGTACACAGCGCACAGTGAAAAGAAACAATGTGCCTACAGATCGTTGGTTCAACATAAGACTATACGTGCATACAGTACAAAATGAGTGCAAGAAAGACACAAGAGCAGCAAAACAACCAGACAAGACAACATTTAGTGCAGATGATAATATTTACAGTAGTAAAGAACAAATTTTTCCATCCCACCCAGATTTTGTCAATTTGGATGGAGTGCAAATTTTGCATATTCACTTTAGCAATTATGCTACATAGCTAATAAACACTAGCAGTCGATGGTCAGTACAACTTCTCTCAGCCCTCTCAACCCACATCCAGCCATTTGCTTGCAATGAAGACTAATCTTGGATTAGATTCCTCAGGATTTATGATGGTCTTAGTCACCAAAACAGATTCTAGATCAGCACTCAGATTGTCTAAAAATGTACCTGTTTCGCTTAAACCACACGGATGAAGACCAGGCGCAAGTAAAGCAGACTATTGATGTCACTTGTTTTGTTAGCTTTGTAGCTTCAGTTCTAAGCTAAAGACGCAAATCTTGGAGTCTATGTACATGTCTTGACTGCTCTGGGGTAAGTAACACCCATTTCAAATGAACAGAGATGTGGTTAGCCTAAGTTCACTTTTGGCTTGTTAAGTCTACAAGTGTTTATGAGAGTATATTTATACAATGTGCTGGTGGCCTAGTGGTTAGGGCATGCGACCAGAAAGTCCGGGTTTGATTCCCAAGACAGCTAGGCACTGCTGAGGTACCCTGAGCAAGGTACCGTCCCCATTCACTGCTCCCTGGGTGCTGTGTTCCTGGCTGCCCCCTGCTTCACTTGGTGAATGGATTAATTGCAGAGGAAGAATTTTGTGCTGTTCACACTGTGTGCTGTGGTGTGTTCACGTATGACAAATGGTCAGTTTCACTTATGATCTAATCAAACTAGTGCTTCTTCCTCTATACAGTAATCTCACTAGTCATTACCTTACTTTCTACTTTTCACATAAAACACTCTAAAATCTGTCCTTACTGGAAAATACGAAGGAAACCTGCTTTATTTAGAAAGAAACAGCATGTAAAAAGCATGCTCTATATTCATGTTTATTCATTACGTTTAATTAAAATATATTACTTTTAAAGCCTAGAAAGTAGCTGCCTCAAAATAAAACCTTTACGATTAAAATGTCGAGCTGTTTCTGAATAAAATGTCTGACCTATTTAGGTGAGGTTGAGGTTCTCTCTTCTTTGGCAAGCTTCATATTAGCATGATTAGATGATTCAGTAGATTAGCCGCGGGGTCTACAGCGGCAAAGAGTTTAGCTGTGCTGTGCATATTCACAATCCAAATCACGCTGGCAGCAAAAAAAAGCTGTCAGACCCCCCCTAGAGATGATAGCTATAGCTCTTGACTTGGGACAGGATGGAAATGTAACTTTAAGGTACATTATTGATTTTATTTCAAGACTATAAAGGGCATCTGATGCTTTTAAGAATGGCATGAAAAAGCTGAATAAATTGAGTTATCAATTTAGAGTCGTCAATATCAGTTGTCAGGAATAGGTGTTTGGTTCTGTAAAGTAAGAAAATCATGACAAATCTGTTTAACGTAGTATTTCTATTTTGGATTTCAACTATGTTCCATTAGACCTCTGGAGAACACCAATTAGCAGCACTCCCGTTTTTCCTGCATGAGTGATTCATTGCTGTCTGCCAGTGGCCCTGGCAGCCCATCCGCAGATTTTCAGTCAGCAAGATTGGAGCAGTCAGAGAGCAGGCAGTCATCTGCAGCCTGGTAGGCTATACAGCACCAGCTGTGTCACCATCCATCATGGCTTTGTTCATGGAGCCTTCTGAACTGCTTCTGCTCTGGCTGAAAGAAAGATGAGCTCTCAGTGAGACTGAGGCAGAACGTGAAATAGCTCTCTGTTTGACATTAGACATACATTTGGGCCAAAGCTAATGGCTTGAGAGTCCTACATAATACGCTGTATGTTGAAGCAATGGTTTACAATAGTCCTCAAACAGCCAAATCGTGGTTGATCTCTGATGTGTGCATCATTAATTGGGAAGTTACAGTACACAAACCTGATGTATTATGCACACTGCATGCACACTCTTGCCTTAAACTGTGGCAGATTGTTAAGACATTGGCTTGCTTGTGTTTCTGGAAAATTGTGCTCCTGTGTTTAGCTGTGCTAGAAGAATCTACCTTCATCACCATGCGTACTGGGCTGGCCTCCTAAGTGACATCCCTGCTAGAAGCCTTACTGGGCTCGATCAGCACTCAAAGCATAAGGCTTCCTGAACTGGCCACATGAGCGACCTTACATGACTCCAGTGAGGGTTTCCAAACCTCAGTGAGTCTACAATGCTGTTATGAGACTACCCACACCATCTGCCTGACAAACATGACAGTCCAGGGCTTTTAAACCTGGCCCCTGAGCAACTTTACATCACTACTACGAGGCTCCCTGGGCCAGTTACAGAGCAGCTTTACATCCCTCAGACCACGTCTTCCTTGAGCTTCTCTACATCACTGCTGTGAGTCTTCCTGGGGTGAGAGGGATCTTCTCCTTTGGCTGAGAACTCTTTCTGGGCCAGTTAAGCGACTACACTACAGTCTCGGGAGTTTTGATTGTGTATTTGTTACTGTCTTGAAGTGCCCTTAAAGGCACCATGTAAATGAAGCTTTATGGGGCATACACTTCCATTACTTCCATTTTAGTTTCAGTGTAAGAGTAGCAGACTTGTCACCAGACATGTCTTGGCTAATCGACTATATTTAGAGTAAGGGAAACCGTGTCAGATTTTATAAGAAGCTGTTTAGGAGTCATCTGTTTGGGGACAGCGTGTGGCATGTCGAGGGGAGGGGACAGGTTTGCTGTGTCTAAGCACAGATTTAACATTAGATTTCTGACACACCTTGGGAATTAGTCAATGAAAACCTGTCAAAAATTCTCTCTCTCTCTCGCTCTCTCGCTCTCTCTCGCTCTCGCTCTCGTTCTCTCTCTCGCTCTCGTTCTCTCTCTCTCTCTCTCTCTCTCCCTCTCTCCTTCTCCCCCCCTCCGCTTCCTGTCATTTCTTTGTCATTTCATTTGTCATTTCTACGTTCTTGTACCTCAGTACAGAGAAGAGAATGGTTGAAGCTAAAGTAAGTGAATGGCGGTCAAATGTTATGACGGGTTTGTCTGACTGTTTTGTCCCCAGGGGGCCCACATAATCCTGAAAGTCTTTTTAATAAATCTCTCTCAGTCTCTTTCTTTCTTTCTCACTGGATGGAGCCAAGTGAATCATCAGCTGTTTCTTCACAGTTCTGCATGTTTTCGTTCTCTCAGTGGGCAGTCTGTGCTCCTGTATGTTACACAATCTCTGCCCTTTATATAGATATTCATTCTCATTCTTCACCCCGCACTGTGCAGTGCGGTTACATGACCGCAGTACGAGCGGTCTGTTCCAGTGCTACAGATGCAGGCCTATGTTGTATTCTGCAGGAGTGGGGTTTATTTTTAGCCT
Source organism: Hemigrammopetersius urotaenia (assembly GCA_037974485.1). Classification (NCBI taxonomy): domain Eukaryota; kingdom Metazoa; phylum Chordata; class Actinopteri; order Characiformes; family Alestidae; genus Hemigrammopetersius; species Hemigrammopetersius urotaenia. The sequence continues at coordinate 3,576 of JBBPDC010088879.1, forward strand.
TACCGCCTGCCTTTGTTCAGGAGTGGACCACGAGTGCTGTTAAATCCAGGCATGAATAACGCTGTTCATGCAACAAGAATAGACACAGCAGCACAGCGTTTGTACAGATGGGTCTCTATCAGGTAAATGTGCCTACCTCCATGGAAATGTACAATGCCGTCAAATCCACCAGGTATTCTGCTCATGTTGTAACTTGGTATTTACCTTAGGAATGTGATATTTGCTTTCAGAATTCGGTATTTATTTACGGAAATGACCCAGCCTCTGATATAGTACTTGTCTCTGATGCTCAATATGTCACTGTTCATAAGGACTGTCAGTGTTTTAACATATGATATGCATTTTATGACACAAATCACTCGGTTCTATCTGCATTTGATCATGTGATCTTCAAATATTGGCCATATTATTGCAAAACACCTTCTGTATAGATTTACAGTTATTGGCTAACACATCTGCTGCTGCATAAATTATCAGCCCACCTGTACCACCATGGAACCACCACTGACCAGGTATTATTTGAGTGGTGGACCATTCTTAGTAAGGCACACTTGCTGGGGTTTTAAACATCTCAGTTGGTTTGAAAATAGTGCACCAATGAAACATTATCAGCACCACAGTGGTTCTGTGGCTAAAGACTGACAACTGCTGGCTGTCATAAATTGAGCATGAACAGTAATCACTTTAAACCTACCTAATGCGTAACATGGTATTTCTAGTTAAGTAAATGAGCTTCACTGTTTTCTCTGACACACCTGTACCTATAATATCATGCCTGTGGTGGTCCATTTATTTTGAAGGTACGATGAGTGGAGGGGTGGGTGATAATTCATGCAGCATCAGATGGGCTACTCAGTAACTGGAATACTACAATGTACATCTATGTGGTAGATGTCAAACCTGTCAATAAGTGTAGGTACAGGGTAGGTGTATACAAAAAACTGAATGCTGTGTTTGTTCGCTTCCTTTTTTTTGTCTTTTAGCAGATACTTCTAGATAGAGCGTCTTACAAATAAGGCTCTGTTTGACTGTGGCATTTTTATAGGGAATAATAACTGTGTCAGTACCTACTTTTTAAAAAAGTCTACTCAAACAAGCCTGCCCATTCATGTAAACATCTGGGTCAGGATGAAACACCTCTGTGATCTTGCAGATCCAGGCTCTCCCTGGAAAAGTGATTTCAGCAAGTGCCGCTGGCAGCATTCTTCAGCGTGTCTATGTCAGTCAGGCAGAGTAACAAGATTCTAGAGTGTTACAGAGGTTTTTTGTGTTAGCGCTATTGATGCATGGTTTGCTCTGAGTCACGGTGCTCTTTCGGCTCCTCTCTCTCTCCCCCTCTCTCTCTCTCTCCCCACCTCTCTCAGAGGCCCAGAGTCGATACAAGCCTGAGTGATCCCATCTTTACTAAAAGACAAGCATGTTAGACAGCTGCTAGCTCCTTCTGCTGAGCATTGGGAGATGTCTGTATTACCAGAGTGGCAGAAAGGGCTCTTTGCTCCCTGTGAAGCAGTCATATGAAACTGGAGATTGATGGCTGCAGATGTTTTTGAAGGATAAGAGTAGCTCAGGGCGACAGGTTACAAGGCTTTTCCCAGAGCCCAGGAGTCCAGTGTAGGGGTCAGCATAGGGCCTTTTATAGACTTGTCTGGTACTGAATGACTGTATCCACCCAGTCACATATCCTGCTTTGCCTCAGTCACAGTAGAATGTTGCAGTTTGCAGCTTTGGAAAATCCGCCCTTGCAGTGCGCTCAGAAACTGACCATTCTAGTGCTTTTCAATGCATTATTTCACAGCATCTGTTGCAATACTTGACCAAATGTCATCTCAGCTAATGAATTTAGACTAAGCTGGATTGCGCTGTAGTAGCTAATGGAACGTATCAATAAACTTGCCATTAAACTTACTAACATAGGCCTAATAACACACACACAGCAAACTACACTTAATATAACACCTTCTACCTTTCTCACACACAAAATAAATATTAAAATGAATGATGCACTTGTGCATTTCCATATATTGTTTGTTGGCTATTCTCCAATCATGTTGAATGATAATATTCTGTGTAGTTTGCCTAAATTAGCAATGAGCAGGATTGGGCCCGCCCACTTTTGTCACTGGCCCACCCTGAAATGATTCTGTGATGAGAATGACAGCTAACTGGAGGAGAGGGTTGCTACTGCTGCATCTCTTTTATCTATTATGACTATATTTAGAGCCACTTTACATAAACTTTCCCATGCAGACGCTAAAAAAATGACATCATCTACCGCAAAGAGGGAAATGACTTAAAGCAAGGTAGCACATGTTTATTCAATGGAAGTTGAAAGGTGAGTCGATAGAACGTTTTTTCTCAGTCTCCAAAGATTTACAGCCGGCTACCAATCGCAAAAATCACACGTCCCCAGAAAATTTTACATAGCTCTCACTTCCTGACCCACCCTAGCCCACTCTCTAAGGGTTTCTCAAACCTGGTCCTGGAGAAATTCTTCCCTGCACATTTCAGTGTTTTCCCTGCCTCAACAAACCCACATCAGCTCACTGAGGGGATCTTAATGAGCTGATTAAGTGGATTAGGTGTGATGGGAGCAGTGAAAACACCCAAAAGTGCTGGGCAGGGTGTCTCCAGGACCTGGGTTAATGCTATCCTAAGCCGTGGGCTCCTCTTTAAAGTCCACACTTTGGCGACGTCAACATTGTGCAGACATATAGGGTAGGAGGCCTTCAGGACAGATTCATGCATGACATCCATGATATGCGTCATGCCTGATATATTAGTATGCTTGGATTTTTTTTTTTTGTTCAAATGTGCTAATTTGCTCATCTACAATGTTCCAATTCAGGTTGCAAACATAATACACCTCAAACAAATACATTTCAACTCACACATATCTTTGTCTTTGCCCAGACAGCTGTAATCTTGAGGAACTCTGTGAAATAGGCTATTACTGTAGTCCTCACAAAAGGCTGCTGTAAGGACATATAAAAGGTGCTGATGTACAACTGAATGAGAAATGGGAAAGCCTGCAGTCTCACAGTGCTTGCACGTAAGTCATTTTTGGACTGGAGGACCATGTACCTGTCGACTGAGTGCCCCCTGGGACTGGGCCTCTGTTCAGAGGACAAGGCTTCCAAAGCAGTTGTGCTATTGGTTGTGGTCTCATGTTTTAGCATTCACTTATGTTGAATTTGCATGCAACATTTCTTCACTACTGGAAGTCTGCAACACAAAGCCCTTAAATGGGACCGTTTTAGTCTAAATGGATGAAATCTGTCTGTTTGAAACGAAAGGGGTGTGGACGAAAGGGGAAAGATACTTCTCCTCCAGGTTCCGCTGCAGCCAGATGCAATATTAACATTTATTGAAATTAAAGCTGGATGAAGACGCCTAATTATTTATGCGTTTGACTTCGCTTGTGTGCAAACTGCGAGATTAAATGCTCACTAAGTGCTGCGATGTACGAGGACTGTATAAACAGTGAGGTGTTTAACTGGAAATGTGCAGTGGAATGACAAAATTTATCCTCCTCGCAAACATCCTTCTTTGTTGATTCCTATTTCACTTGACATGATAAGTGTTGGTTTTGCAGAAAGTAAATGTGTAAGCCTTTATAATGCTAACTGACAGATTAAGGCTGAACTCAAGTCTAGAGGGGATAAAAGAAATTAAAAAAGCCTGTGCTCCTACTCTTAACCCTCTTCTCCTCTCTCGGCGTACTGCAGGTGCTGAAAGGCTGCAAGAAGCTCTCAATGTGTGTCTGTTCGATGGGGCGGATCCCCGGGGGCTACGTGACCAATCATGTGTACACATGGGTGGACCCTCAGGGCCGCAGTGTCTCCCCGCCCCCAGACCTGGTGGAGCATGTCAATGGAGGAGGACGACACACCGACAGCCAGCGACGTGGACACACACTCACACCGCACCAGGGGGCAGAGAGGAGGGTGAGTGTGCTATGAATGTGCCATGAGTTGAACTGCAGAAATGCAGTCTAGGAACTGTGTACAGAGAAAATACACATACAACAATAGTCAGTGTGGTGCAGTCATGCACTCTGAGGTCCACTTGTAAATGCAACAAGTTCGCTGAAGTTGTTGGAGTCAACCTGAAATCAAAACATTTATGGTTCATGTTGTCCAATGTGTATTATGTCATTTCATCTTATGCAGTATTCAGTAGTAGAGCATTTTCAATCCATATATGCAGTTCACAGTGAAATGAAACCATGTTTCTCCAGGACCATGGTGCAACATAAAGAATTAAAACAGAAGCATTACAAGACTACAAGTGCAGGCCGGACAGGACTAAAGAGAAAGTGCATAACCCGAAAAAAAACAAAAAAAACCCACCAAAAGCAACAGTACAATAATTTACAGCACTGGACAACATACATTGCAGTCAACAGACGCAGTAAGTGTGAGTGAATACAGCATTATGACAGCAGAGTTGTTAAGTGTGCAAAAATGCAAAGACTGAGGGAGACAGCAATAAATGACTGTGCAAAAATAGCAAGAAGCAGTGACAGGATTGGTAAATAAATGTGCAGTATATAAATAAACACAAGGTATTTACAGTGGCAGTGGGGGTGGGATTTCTTGTTTGTGGCAGAACAGTTGAGTGTGCATGCAGTGTGACTGGGAGAAAGGAAGCAGTACAGTTCAGAGTGTGTATGTGTGTGATGCACAGCTTGATCTTGTGATTTTTAGCCTCTGTTTGACAGAATTCTCTATTCTCACTACAATACTGAGATGCATTCAATTGTTCGATCAGTCAGTTCTGTCAGTAAAACATTCTCTCCATTGTGATGAAAATAGTTACCACAGATATACAGAAAGTGTTTAAAAAGGTCTAATCTTTGCCACCCTGAAGTTCCTCCCTCTTTTAAGATAGATTAGAAGGGTTTCAATTCTGCTCCAGATCAGGGTGATCCAGTTCTGTCCATAAAGACTGGTATGGTCGCACATTTGAAACTGATTAAACAAGCACAATCAGATGAGCTTCTGCTTGATTGCAACGAAGACCTGCAACCTTTGCAGACAAGGGCTGCAGAAGCTCTGTGCTCCTCTAAAGACTACTGTGGCCCCACTGTGTGATGCAGTTAAGCATGTTTGTAATAGATTTAATGGTGGTTAAAAATGTCGTTTTGGCTACAAAAAAATCATTTTGAGCACATTTTTCACAGTGATAAAGTCACTCTTCACTTAAAAATCTGACTGTTGGCCTCATTAGCAGGTTCACTCTAAAGAAGCAAGCTATATACACCCAGCATATGTTGTTTATACTTGGAGTAAACAGAAGAAAATTACATTTATTCATTGCCAGACTGTCACGTTAAGCCTCTATGCCTGCACAAAGACATTCCTACCATAAACACACACTTCCAAAGTCAAGCAGCAGGACACGAATAAATCCAATTACAAAACCTTCTCCGCAGGCCGGCTTTTTCTGAGTCCTTGTGGGATTCAAGATGGTTGTAAGGGAAAAGGACAGTGAGGTGCTCTGTTTGGAAGGAGGGGTTTGACTGGGCTAACTGGAGAAGTAACTCAGTGAGGTGTGTGTAATATGTCGCTATCGCCCAGAGGGAACTGACTGATATGAGTCCACGTTCCATCTTGGCTCTGTTTGCCTGCAAGCCTTTCTGTCTGTCACTACGATTTATTTCCCGTTTAAGCTGGCGAGATCTTTAGCCATTTGTCATCTAGGCACGTCACATGAATCTTAAATTGTTTGTGTTTACTGTTTGGATCTCTACAAACTCCTTCAACAGCTACCTTCAACCCTTATTCAGTGCTAAAAAAGTTTCCATTACCGACGAATTTGTAGTTTCTACCTCATTGCTTCTCACTAGGCCTGCCACGAGTTCTTGATTAGAAGCGACTAGTCGGTTAAAATAGGTGAATCAAAATCTTCGGTCAAGATGAAAGTTTGGTGATTCGTTCGCAGTGGGAGTTTTAAAGGTGTATTCAGCAGTCTGAACATCAAGTCAAGTCAAGTCATTTCAACCATATCCACAGTACACAATTAGACAAAGTTTATCCAGGACCATGGAGCACCACTTGAAGAAGACTAGAAAAACACCACAAGAGACCATAAGTGTGCAAATGATGAAATACACAAGAAACAAAAGAAACAAAAAACCTCACAAACAGTCCAACAGGAGAAGAAATGTAGTGCAGTCAACAGCTATAGTACAAGTATGAATGAATACAGTATGCTGACAGACACTGTATTCTAATAGTGGAGTCGTTACCTGTGCAAAAATGCAGAATAGAGGTAGACGGTAATAAATAATAATATGGCAGCAGCGGGGTACAGTGCTGTGTAGTGTAATAAATAGAGGGTATTTATAGTAGCAATTGAGTTCGAAGCTATTTATTTAAGGCAGATCAGTTTATTTTGTGTTTAGAAGAAGTTCAGGTCAGGTGTGTGTGTGTGTGTGTGTGTGTGTGTGTGTGTGTGTGTGTGTGTGTGTGTGTGTGTGTGTGTGTGTGT
>JBBPDC010088900.1:0-10066 GCA_037974485.1 Hemigrammopetersius urotaenia
GTGTGTGTGTGTGTGTGTGTGTGTGTGTGTGTGTGTGTGTGTGTGTGTGTGTGTGTGTGTGTGTGTGTGTGCGTTTGGATGTGTGTGTGTGTGTGTGTGTGTGTGTGTGTGTGTGTTTATACTCGTCATTTACTTTGAAGAAAGTGATGCATTGCATTAACACTATTCAAAAACGTTCATGTGCAAAAAATATTCAGGCACTCCCCGCTAATGAGCTACTTTGGTGCCCCAACCACACTTGGGTAGGTAAAAAACATCACACACTCACATTTCATGTAAATTTTATTACATTTGATCGATAAGCGAGTGTGTCGATAAGATCAAATACACATTTCCTATTTTGTGCTTTATTATTATTTGTATATTAGAGAAGAAAAAGTCAATTCTTTCCTGCATTCTATAAAAACTGACTGTAGAATGAATTCTTTGGCTTGATGTGTATTCAGACTGGTCTCTAACTAAGCAGCTTGAGCGTAGCCTGCTATAGTCACAGTAGTCTACAGTCTATTGTCACTTTAGTCACAGAAGACTGTAGCCTGCTAGAACTACAGACCTACAGACTTTCTCACATGCGGATGTGCCTTACATTGACTTGCCTATGCAGCAACCTTTGTGATGACAAAGTTTATTCCTTTTCCTTATTCCTGTGCTCTGACCAACTCTCCAGAGTGTACCCCATCTGTAACACATGCCTTAATTCTTTATTCATTCATTCTGTACACCTTGTGTCTTCTGTAGGTCTTGTGTGTGTTGTACACAGCAGGATGTTTAATGCAGAGCTGTCACAATAGATTATATTACTACTTGAGTTATCTAGCAATGATTTTGACAGTTAATATCTACTAATATGACTAAATATTAACAATTGTACATTCATGGAATTTTGCTGGTGAGGATTTCCTCTCTTTTGTAGTGAGAAAGCAATTGGATGCTAATTGAAGAAATAACTTCATGATGAACTGTTTATTATTCAAAGTTATGAAAAATTTCCTTTGCAAAACTACATTCTCTGGACTGATGGGTCTCAATTCAATAGCTTTGGGAATTGGAATGGCGTTTCAGACTAAAGCTAACCATCCAACATCAGATAATTACAATTGCCTCACTAACACTCTTGTGGCTTAATGCAAAGACATCCTCGTAGCAACGTTCAACATCAAATGCAAAGCTTTCCAGTATAGGCTGTTATTGCAGCAAATAATATTGATACCATTGATTTGAGAAGAAACATGAGATGAGCATGTGGTAAATGTGGTGAAAGCAAGTATGTATGTGTATTTTATTCATGTGGAAATAATGAATACAGCTTGAATAAACAACAAACCCCATAAACTAGCTGTCAGCACTTGTTTTTATAAGGAAAGCAGGGAGGGGGTGAGATAAAAAGAGATATAAGGGGAAAGAAGGAAAGAAAGAAAGAAAGAAAGAAAGAAAGAAAGAAAGAAAGAAAGAAAGAAAGAGCAGTAAGGAGAAAGTGGAGAGAGAGAGGAAAGAGAGAGAAAAAAATAGAAAGACAAGAGAGAGGAGAGAGGGGGTGGCAGAGTGAGACTTATGGTTCTTACAGATATCTACAAAGACAAAAAGCACTGCAGTAAAGTCTGAAATAGATTAAAGGAAATGTAAGATGCTGTTTGCATGAGGGTTTGTGTGTGTGTTGAGTTTGTTGAGTTTGAGCAGCAATTGCATTAATCAAAGACAAATCGTTACATACAGTTCAACAGATGAACAGAATAAAATGAGGGAAGACAAGAAAGACAGAGAGGGAGAGAAAGAGAGGGAGAGAGAGAGAGAGAGAGAGAGAGAGAGAGAGAGAGAGAGAGAGAGAGAGAGAGAGAGAGAGAGAGAGACAGGGAGGGAGAGAAAGTGAGAGAGAGAGAGAGAGAGAGACAGAGAGGGAGAGAAAGAGAGAGAGAGAGAGAGAGAGAGATGCAGAAGGAGTTGGAAGTCCTCTCCTGGTGATACATCCTTTGGGATTAGTTCATCAAACACCAATAACGGTATTTGCACATGAATAATTCAAACCCTCCCAACTAGAGCAACTCAGAGACACAAACACACATTCACAAACACACACACACACGCACACACACACAGCATCATGAGCTCCAACTGGGCCGCACAAATCCACTATCCACAGTGTTCACAGAGGTATTAGCAAGGTTCTTACCTTGAGTTGCAATGAAGTGATTGGAACGCTGATAACCCTGAGATAGTTGGAAAGACAGATTTTGAAAAAGAGAAAGAGAGGGAGAGATTATATTCAGACATACAGTTTTTGCCAGAACAGACAACTGAAAGAATGTAATTGCAGAATCCTAAACTTTGAAATAAAAGCGTTGTAGACCCCACTGCAAACTCAGAAAATTGCTATTTACTTTGTGTCCTTCACCTTGCATTGACAACAAAATTGCGCTCAGCATTCCTCCTCTTAAACAAAGGATCGCCTAAGAGCACATTTTCAGACACCACAAGCAACAAAGCAGAAGCTTGACTCCATGATAATGGCAATTTGTATCTCAAGCAAAACATCTTAATTAATTAGAGGAGCAGGGGAACAACATAACATGCTGTAACACAGAGCCTACATTCTTTATTCTTTTGCGCTACTGCATGTACCAAACATGCTGCTTTTCACATGACCATTTGCTAGCCCTATTTTTTCATTAGAGTTAAAAAGGCTGTTTTCATTACTGTGTCTTTAGGTCAATGACCTGGCTCTGCATTATGCCTTAATACAGAAGCAAACCCACACAAAAACATTCCTTATAACTCGTGCCCCTTTCTCCTTAGAGTATGGACGTTTCATTAGTGTAAACAACAACGTTCAAAATGATCCCACTGTCTGGGGAACATACATCTAAATGACTAAACACAGCTTCCATTCAACTGTCTAAGCACTGGCCATTTCTTTGGGAGATTTTTTAGTGAGTTTGCCCCTCAACCTATGACAGAGGCATCTGTCATTCCAGAGAGCATAACTGTCCTCGCTCTCTCTGGGTGGATAGGATGGTTCCCTCTCCATCATCACCAAGTGGTATTCTAGCCAATATGCCTGTTAGTCTGGCAGAATTGGTGGTTAGTGTTCTACTCCAGGAGTACTGAGAGATTCAGTGATGTTCGGTGACAGTTTCATGTAGATATAATGTATCAACACATACACACACATGTAACATAAAATGTATTACAGATGATTTTCAAATGGTTTTCTGTTGGAGTTATGATGAATCAACATTCACTGAATCCAGTAAAAGTTTTAGTATAGGGGTGAACGATAATATAATGATGAGAGCAGCCACTGACCCAATACTGAGTTTTGGTATCAGGCCCGAAAATGCTGGATTGGAGAAAGAAGAATGGATCCGATCCAATGCTGTCACTAATATAGCCTCGAAAAAGCAGGGTACTGCTTACGGTTCCATAAGCCTCAAAGTAGGTCATACGATATCAATAATCACATGGGTAATGTCACGTAAAGTACAGTCGGGCAAATCCGGAGTAGTTTGAGCAGGATAGATACATAAACAGCATACCGGCCTGTGCAGTGCCACATTTTAGCTTGTATTTGTGCTTGAAAAACTGTCTGTGCGAAGATAAATGTTCCGGCACTTGCATGTTCCAAGTGCAAGAGACTATAGAGACTTAACTTTTTCCTACTCATATATGCCAAATAGTGGCAGTCCCCCAAGTACATTTTGTCATATTTTAATGTCAGTTCACAATTCACTTATTAATCTATTCTCAGGGAAGAAAACCGCATGCTTTTTCCAGTTTGGCAGGAATGGAAAGGAAGTTCAGGGTGGAAGAGGTGAGAGAACAGCAGCTGTGACCTGACAGAAGCAGAGCTGATGAGGAGAGAATCACCAGATAGAGAGCGTAACCATTTTCATTCCCTGCTGACTTCACATATTTAATTACTCCACAACTTTGGTAGATGTTACCTTCAAACTGCAGAACAAAGGAGACTGCAGTTAGCTGTAGCGTTGATTGCTTTTAAAGAATGTTCAGTTATATGCCCCGGCATAGGGGACACAAGTACAGGTAGCCTGCTGAATATCTAGCATGTAGATCACCAAAAGTGAGACAAACTGTTTAAACAACACTGAACATTTCAGGAGTCAATCAGTGGGCAAACTGGCATAAGCAGTAAAAGAGAGAGAGTGTTGGAGATGAGAACCCAAGCCAAGAGAGTTGGGGGTGAGAACAGTACAGCTGGGAATGATGAAGGTGTGAGGTACTAAATATAAATATGCCAAAAACTGAGGCAGGATAATGAAGGACAATCTTGTAAATAAAGCTTTAACAAAGCTATTTGTGATATCTGTCATATCTACTTGTCATGTCTATTCTTCCGAGCTGTCAGAAATACCATAAATCATCTGTAATTGCACCAATTACAGTTAGAAAGTCAAAATATTGGTTTGGTCTCAGATGATATTCAAGGTTACAGAATGTGTATCTAAATCTATCAATGAGTACAAATATTTGCATTCAATTACACAGGACTAATGATGCTTTCTCATCAAGGCCGAGTCCAAATGAGAGACAGTGCAAAGAGTGAGTGGAGAGTTTTGGCAGGCATATGATTGGGTAGCAGGTGGCCAAAGTCAATGCAATTTTAGATTAATCTTAGAATTTGGGGGATTTCTTTGTTGATAGATTTTATCTAGTAGTATGTATTAGTAGTATGATATGTATTAGTAGTATACATATCATACTAGTATGATACATTAGTATTAGTAGTATGATAGTATGTATTTTTTTGCCATGTCAGCAACGATTTTGGGATGGCCTCCACAGAGAAATGTTACTAGCAGCAATATTATTTTTTAAAAGTGGCTTGACCAACGTCCAAGACAAGCACGAATACCAACGAGTCCAAGACAAGCCTGAGACCAGTCCTGGTCAGTCCCAGCCTGAGTAGTACAGTCGTGATAGAAAAGCTTATTGTGACGTAATATGACAAAGTTTATCATAGGGCTGGGCGATTTGGCCTAAAATCAACATTTTAACTCGATTACGATTAATGAACGATTATTTTATTTATTTATTTTTTAGTTCACTGACAAGTTGCTCAGTTGTCTCAGTGTTTAAGCTCACCATGCTCATCATGTCGGCAGAATAACGTAACATAATGGAGCGGGGTCACGTGACTCCACACGCGGTATTGTTTTTAAAGGGAAAGTAATCAAAATAATCAACCTGGAAAAATTTGATCGATTATTTGTTGATTTCAATTACTTTTCGATTAATTGCCTAGCCCTAGTTTATCATGATAACAAATACTGCCATACTGACATATTTCAATATATTGTAAAGCAATTTGAAAATACAATATGTCGCAACAGAACTGTGACACTGTTTGTCCAGTCCTAGTAGGGACCTAACCTTAAGCAGAAAAATGGTTTTCATACTGCGACGGTGGATGAATATATCATTGCGTGACATGGTTGTAGATTAACATACCTTTGTTAATCAAATGATTTTTGTTGGACTAAATGACAACCTCAATTCACACACCTAATCAATGATATATGGTGCAGGTGTATTCTGGCAGCTGAGCAATTAAAGTGAAAAAAAGAAAATCAAATTTGGGTGCTGGTGGTGACAGTTCATTTACACTCACTCCTTGCCCTGTCCTTCTGTATGAGAGAACAAATGTTGAGGGAAACGAAGCAGGGAGGTAGCAGAGGTGGATGCTGTGTTGCTCCGTTACTGTCGTGAACGATGACCCCCTTAACTGGCCCCCAGCACGCATGCTTATGCACAGGCACACAAGTACACAGTCTTGCCTGCTGATCCAAATCCTCACATTCCATTTGTGAACACCACACACAGCGAGGTGAGAGATGGACGACACAGACAGCTCTATGACCTCAGTCCCCTTGAGCCTGTGCTGTTGCCTTCCACAGGGCCACACACACTCACAAATATGTGCATACAAACACATTTTCTCACTGGCTATGGGAGTGTGACCACTTGCAACAGACCGGTCCCCAATGGCATGCAGAATATGTGATAGCTGGGCTGGACTGACACCATTAATATTAGCCGTTAATGAGGATTTATCAGTAATGGCAGGAACTCTGATGATATTGGCTTGATATTTGATAGTTTTAATAATGAACTTGGATGAAAGGTGGTGACAATGAACACAAGGCATCATTATTAGAAAAGTAAAAACATTTCAAACGCATGCAAAGCTAAAGATAACTGGATTTGAGCTTATGTGATATTTGACAAACTGACAATCATATGAAACTTCTGTTCAGATTTTGACCATATTTGATATTATTGATATCATTATGAGATGGTTCAACTTCTTAAAATGCAGCATCAGTCATTAAAAGTCATGTACCGGTCAGGCCCTAAATGAGACAAATGAGAGCAACTGTATGTGTGCAAAACCGTAATGAAGTTACACATGAGTGCTGTGTCTGGTAATTTGACTTGAAATTACCTGCTGAGCAGACCGCCATTTTAACTTCGCCAATTTCTGCCAACGTGGGGACTAATTATCAGCCAGCTCTCCCATTTAAAATCCCCAAAGGCAGTACATTAACAATTTGTTTTGCAATTTCAACTCAATTACTGACATCAATTCTGCACAATGATCTTGATTCCATGTCAGGCTTAATGGAGAATTAAGGTTGATCTGACACACTAAAATGTTAATCTAACCACTCTTACTCAAGTGGAGGTCCCTCTCTGATATGATTAAGTGTACATAAGTTTAGGCTCGCAAAATCCTCAAGGTGCATAACAAAGCTGGCTGAATAATTTAAAGAGGACTGCTAAGCACATCTCTATATGGGGGGTGACCATAACCAAAGCATGGCAAAAAGAGCTAGTGGAGGAAAAGAACAGTCTCTGGGCAACAGAGTATAAAGCTGGTTAGCCTTCCACTCTTTGAAGTAAAGCACATAAAATCCACAAAAAAGCCATTAAAATGCATTTTGAATTGTCCATTCAGAAATACTGGGAAGGCTTGTCTGATATCTAAAAGGGATTTTTGAAAATAAGGGTAACGTCTTGCTTAAAAATCTACCATATATCTTGACTAAAAAGGAAGTTAATTGTTAGTTTACTCAAACTGTTTACTCAAATTGTCTTTATAAGACTAACACGACTAATTTATACACTTTACAGTTAACATATCATGTGAAGATTTGTATAACACATTTCTAAGCTTGCTCACAATTATATCCTTTTTATTTACTCTGGCACTATCAGTTACATTGTTACTTACTTATGAAACTAATTACTTATTTATAGTATGCATAGTGCCATCAGTTTTGTGCTTTTCTGATATACCTTTTTGACTTTAACTTAGTCTGATTTCATGTAATTCATATGTTATTAAAGGAATAACATATGAATTCATATGATATTAAAGGAAAAGCACAGTTTCTGGGCAATACATTATTATGTTAGACAGCGTCCCACTTCATATAATATAATATAATATAATATAATATAATATGTTCTGGTCATAACAAGAGCTCCTGGTGAAAAGGAGGAAATAGCTAAAAGCTTTCCCTTGGGGCGAAACTTCCAACAGTGAAACATGCATGAGTGAGTAACTGAGTGAGTAAATGAGCTCCAAAGAAACATGTTTTACTAATCGGTGAATGTTTTAGCAGAGGTTTGGATGTCTGTGATAAAACAAGAAGAATCATATTTTCATAATTTACAGCTTATCTAAACAATCAGGACACCACGTTCTGTAGAAAATGATTGCCAGTTTCCCTCAGAGGCATTGTGTGACACAGCAGAGACTGTGGGAAATTTACTGTCCAATAATAATCCTCTGATAAGTGTGGATTACACTAAATGTTCACTTTAGTTGATATTTTTTACAAACTGTTCGAAGAGGAGACACTACAGGCAGACATAAGAAATTCAGTGGTTTTTTTTAGATATTCAGATTCTCTTAAGTCTGCATTTAAAATTTTCAAAATAATGTGTATTTCAGCATATTTAGTCAATTTCTGTATACTCTTGTCTAACCAGATTTTCCAAAATGAAAGAAACTTTAATGAACACTTGGCACAATCACATTATCTTATATACCATCTATAAGACCTGCAGTGCTGCTTGTTTTTCTTCTAGAATACCTGCATTCATTAAACTGACATTTTACAAAGACTTTTTCTAATATATTGATCAAATCCACATTGATACTTGATTTCGAACAAAAGATGTTTTTGAAATAAGTGTGCACTGTGTTTCCTTGATTGAATAATAACACAACAAGATTTTAAAGGACTGTTTTGCAAAATCCTTTACTTTGAGTGTGTAACTGGGTTACTTATAAATAATTGCAAATATCCAATTACATCATGCAGTTGCCAATAACATCATAATGGGCAAACTCGTTTACTGTAATTTTTAGAGCTGTATTGTCTGGTGCAATAATTTGTAGGTGTGGGATTAGAATTGTCAAGAAGGTTACGCCGCAATGAAGAAACTCAGTACAAGTGTAAAAGAAAGTAAGGGAGGACAACAGATGAAAAAAGATCAAGTGAATAGCATGAACAACAGGGGGGAGAGATGATAGAGAAAAAGAGAAAAGTACTTACTTCCCTGTTTATCCGAATCTAAGAGATGCCAAATGAATGGAAAAGAAGATAGTTGGAAAAACAGAGTGGAGAGAGGAGGGAGAGAGACACAGAGAGAAAAGACAAAGAGGCTAATTACAGTGATTAGAAAAAAAGTAACAAGTAAGAAGGTCTTGAAAAATTGGGGACCCAGAACAAGGCACCTGGAGGAGAGGTGGCAACTGCACAAAGTTCCAAAACTAGTCAGGACCATGCATCACGTCTTCTTCTGTATGCGTGTAAGGTTCAGGGAGAAACGTTTTGGCCTGCTGAACAACTAGTAGTCTTCGGTGTAATTACGAATAACAATCGCCAGAAACCACAACACAATTTTTTATGCTGATTTCAGATCTACTTTCATTTTTTCAGTCACATCAGCTTTTTGAATTATGAGTAATATTAGATTTGCAATAGATTTGCATTCAGTTTTCATTAAACCTCAGGCACCAATCAAGTAACTGTTTTAATATTTTCAGTGCAAAGTCAGACAGGCGACACTGTGGCTTAGATATAATGATCAGTGTCAGTCAGCTACTACTGTTTCTTCAAAAACACTCAGCATATGATTATTATAGGATCATTATACCAACTATCATGCAGTTTATAACTAGCTTCATCACAAAACTGTATATGCTAGGGAAAAACTAAACACAGATTTGAAATCAGCATGAAAAACACCACAAAACCCACATAAACTTTGATCTGTTGACCCATTTAATCGTTATGTAGTTTGAGACTGAGCTAAACTATTTTTTACAACCTTTTTTGAAGCTCATTTTTACTTTGCCTTTTGTTTTTATGTTTTTTTTTACACTTTTACACATTACAACTTGTATTAGGTCAACTCAGGATATCTTTCAAGACTCTCAAAATCTTTGTAAGAAAACAAAGATAAAGGTTTAACTGTTCCAGTTGTTTAAAATACTCATAATTATTACAGAATAATATATGTGGTCTACTGAAGAAAATATCCAGAAATTGACATTTCTCATATTATTTGTCAGCTCAAAAGATGTGAGTATCAGGATGAAGAATGGAAAGTTGCAAAGAGTGGTCTGGCTCAGTTCAGTAGGTTTAGAAACATAGTCATTATGGTTAGTCTGTGAGCGTTTGTCTAATTTGTTTGACTTGTAAGCTGAGAAGTGCTAGTTTTCTTCGTTTTGATATTTTGGGGGTTTGTCAATCTGACACATGGTGTCCACTTGATTTGTAGACTCCTACGGTCTTGTTTGTAACAATTTTATACAATCAAATCAATAAATATTTACATTGATTTGCATTAGTAATATAAAACTAGGACTTGGTCAGACCAACCAACAAGCCAGACCATATTAACATTTAAAAATAGTTTAAATGACATTTGATTACATTTTTGTTCCATCCATCCATCCATCCATCCATCCATCCATCCATTGTCTCCCGCTTATCCGGAATCGGGTCGCGGGGGCAACAGCCTAAGCAGGGAAACC
>JBBPDC010088910.1:0-10066 GCA_037974485.1 Hemigrammopetersius urotaenia
ACATGTACACATACACACAGACACAAACACATGCACATGTATACATACATACACACACACACAAACACACAGACACACACACACAAACACATGCACATGTACACATACATACACACATACACACACACACACACACACACACACACAAACATACACATACACACACACACAAACACATGCACATGTACACATACATACACACGCACACACACACACACACACGCGCACACACACACACACACACACACAGACGAATTATACAGAAAAAAGCAGCCTCAAACTACTTCTCATGCACATGAAACCGCAAAGAGAGCAGGAAATCTGAGAATGCTGAGGCGACGTCACTATGCACTTTTCAGTTTAACATTAGCAGACATCCTGCCCTTAAACCAGAACGCAGCATCTTTTAACTCACAGCACAAGGCATGGAGCAGAAGCCAAAGATAACCAGACAATGTGTGCAGTTTACACACATTTAGCATAAACTGCAGTTTGGTACTATGGTTTAACTATGCAATGTGCTTTAGTTGTTATTTATAGTCAAGTCTACTTAATGTTACTAAAAGACATGTGCTTGAAGTCACCAGTGGGACCTGACCATTTCCACACACTTATTTAATTTCTTCAGATGATGTAAATCTAACCCTTAGGGATGCTTTTTAAAGAAACAGCATACGTTGTTTTACGCAGGTGGGTGCTGATGTTGTTTGTGAGGAGCTTAATGCAAAATCCCTTGTGTTTATTCTTATCCTTCACAAGTCACTTCTGTATTCTAAAACACAGACGCACAGCTCAGCGACTCTTTACATGCATATCTGGGGTTAATAGCAGTCCACAGCCTCAGTTGCCCACAGGTAACATTAACTGTTTTCAGATTTGTGGAAAAAAAACATAGAATAAAGCTTATGTAATATTTGATATAAAACATGTTGATACATTTACAGTGCCTTGGCAGTTTACAGATCAGTGTGTGCTGGTTGACTGGTTTGCTTATGAGCCACAACTGCTGAAGCATTGAAAGGAGTACAGGGGGTCCTCGAGTTGAAACACACCCTAGCCTGAGTCACTTATTCTAACTTATTCTGAGTCACCTATTCTAACACCATTGTAAAATCATAAAAATGCAACTAAGCCACAGAATAAGGAAAAGGAAAACTCCTTCCACTATCAAACTAGTTAGCTTCGCACGTACGGACGGCGTGAGCAAACGGTGTAAGTTGAGTGGGAGTGAGCATTGTAAACTCAAAACGTCGTATGTTGAGACCGTTGTAACTTGAGGACCCCCTGTATTCTGTAAAATATCACGTTTACATAATTTTCCACTTATGATGCAGTCGATCAGCCTAGATACATCTGTAGTCCAAAGTTTGCTTCTTTAGTTACGTTTACGGCATTTAGCAGACGCTCTTATTGAAAGCGATGTACAAATTTTTATTTCTCATTTATGCTTTTTAGCCATGAAAACAGCTCATACTTGTTTTAATTGAATTGGTGTCAAGGTTATATATATATATATATATATAATTCCTTTCTCATGTGAGATCACACACAAATTGTATGATACATTACATTCAACTGTGTACATAATTTCTCCATGTAAAATATTACTTAAACACATATTTGGCTTTCAGTTTACTTTCTTTTGACATTAAAATAATTTATTCTGTTTATGTGGAGTGGATTCATAATCAAGTAAATTCAGTGTACCACGTTTTCAGTGTGGTGGCAGCACAGTGCTAAGAGTCTACAGCCAAAGCCACACTAAGTAGTGCATGGGAACCTGATAGAGTCTACCACTGTTTGACCTTGTTTCCAGAAATAGTCCAGAACAGTATTAACTCAAAAAAACCACTCTAACCTTAGTGACCATGAGCGGGGCCAGGCCTGATTGCTGATGCTCATCAGAGACCGGGACCAGAGCACACACTGTCCGAGCCCTGCTTTACTCTGATTGGTGGATACATGGTCGGAGTGTGTGTGAATTATTAGGCTTTTTTTTGGACAAATCAGGGCAATAGGCTACCGTCCGCAGCATTAAAAGGTCATCCTAGTGTGCCGTACTTTGATGATGGCCATGAAAAATCTTCCAAAAATGACTCTTCAGCCGTCTGTGACTGGCATACTAACAATTTAGGGCAATGCGTATCACAAAAAAAGTTAGGAACATGCAGCGGGGTCCATTTTAATGTCCGGTGGCAGAAGGTCAACATGTTTTCAGCTGTTAAATCAGTCGTAAGAGCTCTTAATGAACACCTTCAGCTCGGGCTATTCGGAAACGCAACAAAAGGACAGCGGCCGATGCGTCAGCCATTCAAACAATGCCATCATCTTCATGCCGCCTGAATGAAGTTCATCATGGAGTGGTGGTGCACCAGTACTTATCAGGTAAGTGCTGCCAAAGCCTCGTGGGCAGCCTGCATACAAATCAGTCATTTCCATTCATTAGCTCATGCTTAGCTTTTGGCGAAGGCTCATAATTATTTGATTGGAGACTGTCTGGACCCACATGTATTGTACCTGCGTGCATCTCGCCCAAAAGCCCGGCGCTCGTGGAGGTTTGCTGGCAGGCTGTGTGGCTCTGATAACACAAGAAAGCCAGTCAATAAAACTACTGTGAGCATCCGAAGGAAAAAAAAAATAAATAAAAAAAGCCTGACATTTTGTCTGAAAAGGCATGAAGCATGCAATTTGGCAAGGAAATCTGGTCGGCTGCCTTTCGGGACAAAATCTCTCCGAGCACTTTTGAAATGATAAGGAAGACATGAGGAGGCAATTTCGTGTGATGTCAGCCAAAATGTATTCCTATAAAACCCATGGCTAAGACATGCTTAGAAATCCTCCTTACTGGGTCACACACACGGGTCAAATGCAGGAGACTATTAACAATACAATTGGACTTTAGCGGGATTGGTGTTTAAGCCTGTGCATGGCAGGAATAAAATTCATGGAATCCAGGGTGAGATTGATCAGACGTGAATATCTAAACAGAAAAGCAGGAAAAAAAAAAGAAAAAGAAATTATGCATGTACTCTGTGTTAGAGGTGTATTGATAGTCATTGATAGTTCATAGTAGTGAAACAACATTAATGAATGAATTATATTACAGTTCGATCTGATGGCACATTGGTTGAAAAGTGTGCTGTTATTACAGTGTGTGGATTATCTATATTTGTGTATGAACTTCATAATTATTGGCAGCCCCTAGAAACAATTAAATAATGTATTTAGTTAAATAATCCTTAAAATGCCTGGAGAAGCTGCTTACCATTTATCTTATTTTTATCTTAATAACTGCATTTTTTCAATCATGCATGCAGCAAAATCATGGCCACCTCTGAAATATTTAACATGAAAGCCATTTGCATCTAGAGGAAGAAAATATATTAATGTTACATGCTTGAAGGTGTGTATTTTTGTATGTAACCTTTACTTTTTTTTTTTTTTTTTTACTTTTTAATGCTTTTATGAGTGACAGGCTGTGACTATTATAGGTAGACCTTCAGTTCAGAGTCTACTTTTTGGCTGTTCTGCATTTGAGGTTTGCAACAAACACTGAAAATGTACAGAATTTAGCATATATTTAACTTTCATTGCTGTTTTTCATTTCTAAAAACCGACCAAAACCAGGATAGATTACAGACAAGCGTTGTAGTGACATTTTTGTCTCATTAAATTGAACTTAAATGGTTAATTTCACTGTCAGTTCCTTATAATGTTCATAATAAACCTAAAATATAAACATTATAATGATTGTAAACTAACAATAATAAATATAAGACATTATTTAAATCACAGGAACCATTAAACCTTCCTGTATTAATGATAAGAAAAGTGAGGAACATATTTCTAAGGGTATATAGACGATGGGTATAAAGATAATGGGAATAAAGGCGATGGGTCAGTGGGGTTGCCAGTCCCTCTGTCCTTCTCTGAGGTCAGTGGGAAAGTGCTGGGGGTGTGTGGACAGTCAGGCTGGCCTGAACATGCCTGCGACTGCTGCTCAGACTGACAGCAGCAGATTTACTCAGTGTGTCTGCGGTCACTGGGCTTAACGCTAAACACAAGCAGCAAGTCAAACTAGGTCAGAGTGAGAGCCCTTAATGCATGGACACACACTGACACACAAACAAACGCACACAGATGCTGAACCATCGTTTGTTGTGTCTGGGCTGTTGCTGTGTCGTGTCTGTATAGTCGCGGGTGAACAAGTAAACCCGGGTCATCCAGCACACACACACACACACACACACACACACACACACACAAGTAAACACACACATACACACATGTTTTGGAATACTATATAATAATAAAACCTTGTATCTTCAAAAGAAAAGTGTTACAGAAGAAGGAAAAAACGTCCTTAACTTTCCATTCAAATTCCTTTCGCTTTAGATTAAGTAAAAAAAAAAATGAAAAACATGAAAAATGAATAGGATCAACTTCACAATTACTGGCACAGGTTAAGCCTCTGGGCAAGCCATTGTTGCCTATAAGCCTGTCCTGTTTCCTTTGGGTGTAAATATAAGGTTACACACATGCAAAATACATTTGTCGTCCTTCAACAAGGATAAAACCAAATTCAAACGTTTGTGAGCCTTCCAGATTGGGAAGGGATTATGGAAAAAAAGAAAGAAAGAAAGAAAGAAAGAAAGAAAGAAAAAATAAATGTAAGCACAATCAGAACAATGCAGTTGAAAGAGTGGAATAGTTGAAATTTTGTTTGGAAGTTGATGAATGAGTTCCCCTCAGGAAAATGGTGGAAGAAGCAAAGAGGAATTTTGCAACTGCAGAGTCGAATCTTGGGGTTTCCAAAATTCATAATCCGCTGTCAGACAAAGCCTTCATGACCAGAAGCTTTCTTGAAGGATTCCATAAAAGAAGCCTTTCCTGAAGGCGAGCCACAAGATGCTGTGCCTGAACTAGAGGAGCACCTGATGCTCACTGTCAAATATGGTGGTGGATCGTTGATGCTGTAGGGCTGTTTTGCTGCTAGTGGTCCAGGGGCTCTTGTGAAAATCAATGGCATAATTGTATTCCACTAAATGCCAGGAGATTTTAGCCCAAAATCTCTCTGCATCTGCCAGAATGCTAAAACTTAACTGTGGGTGGACCTTTCAACTATACAACGACCCCAAACACACATCAAAATCCAAACTGACTTTTTGTTTTTTTTGTGGGAAGACAAGATCAGTTTTGTACTGGCCTTCTCCATCTCCAGATTCAAAGCCAATTGGAAACCTGTGGTGTGTATTGAAGAGGCCAATCCACAAGTGAAGTCCAAAGAATGTTAAGGAACTGAAAATGTTCTGCATGGAGGAGTGGTCCAAGTTCCCTCCAACCCTGTTAAGCATTAAAAATACAGCTCAGTTCTGTAATTCTCAACAAGGGAGCTTCACCAAATGTCAATAATGGGGGTGTCAATACTGCTCCAAAGAACAAGATGTAAGAGTTTTGATTCCAAAGCATGTCTATTCATACATATGCTTACAAGATACATCCAAAAGAGTAGTTGTTTTTTTTACACAGAAAATAAGAAATCTTGACCTTTCCCCGCTCCCTCCTCACTCACACACACTGTACATAACATTTGGCCAAAAACGCAACTGACCCTTTGTCCAGAATCCTATAGAGAGCTTCAAAATGATCTCTGAGCCGCCTGATATTTGGGGTGAGGCCGAATTTCTGGACGTGTGAAGAGGTCAGAGTTTTGAAGTCAAACTTCATAAAGGATTCATCTTTAACGAAGCCCAAACATTGATTGTGGAATCTCAGGATCTGACACACTCGCCTGCCGTCCCATGTGGAAAAGGCCGGCAGCCCCCAGCGAGGCCTAGGGCAAGGTGAGTGAATCCAGTCTCATTACATCTCACACCACACACACTCGGCTCCGCACTCACCATTCAATTACTCAGGGTCAGACAAGTCCACATCAGCCTGCGTTATTTACCATAATAGTCTGACTGATGAGACTCCCTCAGGCCTAGATAAGTTGCAGAAGGCATAATCAATGACAGTTCACCATGAGTGACAAACACTTAATAAACTATGCATGTTTTCAAGGTTTGTAGCATGAAATTTCTCCACTCCTGCTGCCTCGG
Organism: Hemigrammopetersius urotaenia; assembly: GCA_037974485.1. Classification (NCBI taxonomy): domain Eukaryota; kingdom Metazoa; phylum Chordata; class Actinopteri; order Characiformes; family Alestidae; genus Hemigrammopetersius; species Hemigrammopetersius urotaenia. The sequence continues at coordinate 6,102 of JBBPDC010088910.1, forward strand.
ATCGCCTCCGAGCTGAGAAATGTTCTGAAAATATTTAACTTTTACAAGTCAGTCACTGACAAAGCTTACTAAAGGATGGTATAATTTAACATGAATTACTGAGATATTTTATTTTTTGATTTTGATGCAAATGTAATGCCTGCGGTCTTTTTTGCGGGAAGAAAAGTCTTGTGTTTTCCAATGTTTTTGTCATTTTTTGACATCAAAACCAGTCCAAAGAAGAGCAGAATCGACCACGATAACAGACTGAGCGTAAATTAAACTTACTGTGCAATTAAGTGCCATTACACACTTTCATTTGTTCAACTGAACTGCCATTAAAAACTGAAAGTGGGAACTCTTGAGTTCAAACAAAAAGCGGAGAATTCATGATCAAAGCTGGCTTCACGTAATCAGCTAATGACAAATTTAAAGCAGTTTATATGGTACTTGTTGTTTATTCAGATTTTTGGTGTTTTTGTGTTACTATGATTAATATGATTACTGTTATTGTCTTGTGAACAATTTTATCAGCCCAGAGGAGCATGAAGATTATTGATTTTGGGGATAACTCCATTTTTATGTGTCTTCCATCTTGTTTTATTGTTATCCTCTCACTTGCCGGTCATCTTTGACAGACGTATTTTCACTAAATTAACTGTTTACAGATGCTGAATGTAGTCAAGAGTTAGAGTATTCTAGGGTGGCAGTAGCCTAGAGGATAAAATGCTAGCCTGTGAACCCAATGATCACAATGTTGCAGGTTTGAACCCCCACTGGCGGTGGCCTCGTGGGTAGGATACTTGCCTCTGGAACAACAGTATATAATGTAATAACAGATTATTCAACCGATTTAAAATGATTTTTGACAGAACTGCACTTCTTCCATAGCATCCTAAGATCCAACTGGTCAGACATCACCTTTTTTTCCCCCATTTTTGTTCAACACACATATACTGTTCACTCAGGACTGTTAAAATATTCAGAGCCATAGCTCAGCAGACTGGACAGAGTGAGGCCCATGGATTCAACTTTGAAATGGCAGTTGGTGAGTCATTCAGCTATGCACAGAAATGCTGCTAAATCTATCCTAGCCATTGTACTAACCATTACCCACATTACTGTGTCCCTTACACATGCCTGGATTAATAGCAGGACAGCAGAGCTCAGTAAATACAGACAATAGGAGACACGCAGTCATTTGTCTAAATGAACATTATACCAGTCCTCTTTTTTTTTTATCCTGAGGAAGCCACTCCCAAAAGATTGAGTCTTTCCCCCCATCCAGAGAAACACAAAAGAAAGTCACTGGAGGCCTTTGTGGAGCGAGGAGCTAATGAGAGAACTCCCTATTGTGAGCACCTGGGCCGCTCGCTGTACATCTCCAGCGAAACGCATGGATCGTTTGACTCAATCAGAACCAGCCATGCATCAATTAATGCATAATTATGCCTAAATAAATGGAATGAGGGGGAATAGATTTATTACATTCAGTTTTATGAGCGATAAACAAAGCAATCGATCAATCTGCCGGCGGCTACGGGGAAGTTAACATGCTAGTCAAATGCAGGGGAATAATCTTCCCACTATTTTATATTTTAAGCCTCATGGAGCATGTGGGATGCAAATAAATGGCAAGGCAGCAAAAAGCAGACAGGCTGCCTCCTATGATGCAGAAATGATTAACATAATGATAACATCACAGCTTCATGACCCCGAATTAGACGAATGTTTATTATTTATTAGAGCATTTTATTTGATTACACTATCTTCATTAGGGTGCCTTGAGAACGTTTTTTAGAACTGCAGAACGTTTATTTATGCTGCCTTCCTCTGAGGGCGCAGTTATACTTACAGGAGAGGCCCCACAGTGTTAATGCTAAACAAAACACATGCAGAAATAACAGATTATTGATTATATTTTTGTATTTTTTTTTGTATTTACACCATTTGAACGTGATTTGTCGCAAACTCCTGTCATGGTAGCTTGTTCCTGCAGACCCTTTAATTGTCTGCAACTTACACAAAAAGGACCTTTAAACAAAATTAATTCTCTTTTCGAAGTTGTCCTGCTTTCTGACGTACGCAGAGAAAACTAACTCTAACTGCGCTTTAAACACTCTTTATCATACAGATATTTGACCGATTCTTCTGAAGAAAGACAGTGTATACATTCTTAATGAAGGTTTCATAAAGAGAGAGATGAATAATGGCATGGATTAAACAGTTGTAAACAAGCAATTTTGTAAATGAGATGTATGAGTATGAAGCACCTTTTAAATGTATAAAAAGCATGGTTCGAATTACAGGGGGTACTGTACCCCCCGATCAAGACCCAGACCCCCCTCCAAAGATTCAAAATAGCAGTTTGGAGGGGTTTCTTAACAGTGTTATGAAGGCAATACCCCCCAATTATGCAGGGGTAATTCATACTCTGATAAAAAGTAATCACACCATTCTTTAAAGAACCTTTAACTTATGTGGAACCTCTTTAACCTTTACACTAATATGTATTTTGAGAGACAATCATGGGTTTATGGCACAATAATCAAGCAAACAAGCAAACAAACAAATAAATCATGCTGTTTTGGACTCCCAATTGCTTTTTATAGGCACTGTGATTGAGTTAAAGTAGGGTTAGGGATAAAATACACTATTAATTAAGAGCTATAAAACTGCTATTTCAGGGATATGAAGTTTATCATCCCAGCAGTTATATAAGAGTCTGTAAAGTGTGTCATCATTTTCAGTATTGTGTTAATCAGGAAGGCGTCTGCCAGCAAATATATGCTTTTCTTTTTTCAATGTCACTGTCCATAAGGATCTAGTTTCACAATCTCAACCCTTCTAATGAAAAAACTCTTTAAGAAAGTGTCGAACATGTCCAGATGTGTTCAGCAGATGTCAATTGTAGCCCCCGGCTAAGGACTCTCCCTTTTTGCCCTTGGTTATGGGTGCCGTCTCTTAATTTGTTAATGCACACGTTTTACCTTCGTCCTCATTAGCAGGTCATTCATTATGTCCCTCCTCTGAGACTTCATCCTAACATTTCACCACCTGAGCCATGAATCATGTTAATAGGCCTAAATGGCCTCGGAGTCTGAGGCTGGATGCTCCACGCAGGTTTAGTCCCCAAACCAAACGCAGCAGCAGGACTGATGGGCGTGTGTGCAGGAGGCAAACCAAGTAACCAGCTGGGTAAACTCGAGGTTTCATATTGCTTGCATCAGCGGCGTGTCCCTAATCAACCCCTGCATTCTCACAGAAACCCTTGCATTCTCACAAAAAAGAAACACATGGCCATCTTCCCCAATCAGCTCCAAAGAGAATCGTAAGGATGTTTTTATTGATTTCTGTCAATTGATTTTCTCCTGGTTTTGAGCTCGGGTATTAACCCACATTACACGCCTTGCTTTTAAAATGCGGTCTCTGGCCGATAAAATGTGAAGGCCAATTATAAGCATCTGAATTCGTTTGGAAAAGTTAACCCAACGCCGAGGAAGCAAAAATAACAAGCTTGAGAAAATATCTCTCTTCATCTTATTATGAAGCACATATGAACTGAAACGAAGGTCATTATTTTAGACAGTCGAAACCAGAAAACATGCTGGGAGGGGGTTAGCTTCAACCCAAAGGCTTCAGCTCAGGGCCGGACCAGAGTGCCCTTCACTTCAGTCTGCTTCTCGGGTAGGACTGCACTCAATTATTTCTATAAATAATTAATCTTTTGATTTATACGTGCAGATCGGCCATAAAAGTACAAGCACCTGCCCAGTATTGGTTAAGCCTTGCTCATGCAGCCAAACAGCCCACCTGTTGAGGCGCTAGTGACGGAAAAGGAAATCAACCAAAGAATGCTGACTGGCTAATGATTAATTAGATCAGTTTGTGTGACAAGTATGTTTTGTTTTAAATTCAATTCAATTCAATTTTATTTATATAGCGCTTTTAACAATGGTCATTGTCACAAAGCAGCTTTACAAAAT
>JBBPDC010088921.1:0-10066 GCA_037974485.1 Hemigrammopetersius urotaenia
CGAATATTATAAACAGTTACAAAAGGCTGTTCAGGTAAAATATGCTGGGTAATGTTTATTTAACAATAATAAATAGGGCATTTATTTATTTATTTATTTATTTATTTATTTATTTATCCAGTACCGACAGCAGAACCGTTAACGTCAGAGCTTATCGGTCCCTGGTCTTTTATAATTAGGCACCGGGGCCGATTAAGTACCGGGTCTCGGTACCCATCCCTATATATAGAGGCAAGGCAAGACAAAATAAGGCAAGGCAGGATTATTTCCTTCATACATTGTGGTCATTATAATTGAGAATATAATAAAATAAAATAGAAATTTATTGTGATTAAAACATAAAAACAATGAAGAAAAAGTAATATTAAAATAAGGTGGCACATAGGAGCCGGGATTTGAAAGTGTCACCTGTCTAGTGCTAAACACTATTACACATCACACTCTGGGTATTTCTCACCTGCATTTGGCACTGAAGCTCTCAAACGCCTACAGTACTTTAGTACTCATTTTCAAGAATGTATCATTTGATTTCACAGATTGGATTTGATGCATCCAATACACAGCGCGACCTACTGACAGAAAGCTCTACTTCTCCACATTAATATCACAGAGACTTACAATTCCTTAAAATGAAACAGATTCCAAAAGCATTTCCCACTTTCTGCTTCTGCTCCAGCTATTCTGTCTTCACCAGAGCCGTGGTGGTCTGCAGAAACCCACTGGACATTGTTGATATCTATTTCACAGAAAGGCCAGGAATAACAGTAAAAAAAGTACAAAACAAAAACAGATTTAATCTTACAGTATCTCATAGTAGTTTCATTGTGTATGATTTGTACTTTTAGGAACATGATTCATGGTGTGTTTAGTTTTAGTTGTGTGAATGATGTAGAATAGCAAGAGAATGTCATAACATGTAAAAAAAATCTCTTTCGAACCATTTTCTGACAGTTTGCTCTTTGAAAGAACGGACTAACAGTCATAGCAATCTGTGTAGAAAATTCATGGAATTACTCACTATGTGATAAAAACCCAGGCTATGTCTGGCACTGAATTTAACATCAATAACATTGAACAGAATGTTTGTTGAAGGTTTGTGGCTGCACCTACACTCAAAAATTAAAAAAGGCAAGTTATGTACGTGGTAAAACAACATTTAACTCTTTAAAAATAGTTATCCTTTGGGGCTTTTGGAGTCTTTATATGTCTCACTAATGTACTTTTTAAAAACACTGGTAGTGTGAAATGCCAATTAGCATCTTAGCCTGTTAGCAGCTGTATTACCATCACTTTTGTTACATTTTCAGCCTGAAAAGATGATGATAAAAGACAGTTCTGTAATAATTCAGTATCTGTGCAAGTTGCTCCATCACCAAGTCGACTTCAGTCTTGTAAAAACTCGCAAAAAAACAGTACAAACAGTGTAAGCTTGTGCCACTTAAACTTGAGCGAAGCTCATAAATGAACTGAAATTCCTGATGTGAGTGATCATCCTGGTCCATAAACTGAAACTGAAAGCCATGTGAGCAGATGGGAGACAAAGCAGAGCTTTTAAAGTGATAGAGTCGTGATGGTGTTTATATGGAATAGCGTTAATTAATACAACAGGATAGTGAATAAGGCCATTATTTTTAATTCTACCATGGCTTTACTGGTAGCATCACTGCTGTTCACCCGTTTACCTTACCCTTTTGATATACATGTTAGATAGAGACTAATACAGAACTAAAGAGCATACCTAATGTTGTGATATTGGAGGTGTTTCCAATAAAATGGCCAATGAGTGTAGTGTAGTATACCATCTCCCTGCATGAACAAATTACATTCATTATTCACTACATTCATTTGGCATAGGCTTTTATCCAAAGCTAGTAACAATTTGAGGAAACACTGAAGTTTCAGGACAGTGTGACAGCCAGAGTATCTATATATAATCTTTTCACCAGGCCCATTCCAGAATCTCTGTTGAGCAAGCCATTCAAATAAAACAGATTCGTTCTGCCTTTTGGTCAAAGCAGTAACCGCCTCCTGTGCAACATTATACTTATGGTGCAATACTAATGACTGTAGAAGGTTTACACCCCGTTCACACTGCCGCACTTTGTTGAATGTTGCTATATGTTGCACTGTAGTCCGTGAAGAACAATATCATCTCATCACACTATGTGAGTATATACAGCAATGCAAATGTCTATAAAGAGTGCCACTTTACCATAAGACACTTGTAGAGGCACTTGCAGGGCACAGTGAGGCCAAATAGTCTCCAAAAGCTTTTTCTCATAGGTTTTAGATGTTAACATGTTTCAGATGTTTCAGAGGTGTGGTAGACCACTGCTTTCTAACAGCAAGAAATATGAAAGTGTGTCTCTAAAAAGGAGCATTTCAGACCAAATTCGCTCAGGGTTTACATCTCAATCATGCCGACAGGTTTGCAGAATTTGGTGAATTTCCTCTCTAACACATTCATTTGGCGGACACCAAAATTTAAGGAAATACAGAAGATAAGAAAGAACTTTATTTATCCTTTTGTCAGTAGCTTGCTCAGTGCAACAGAAGAGCAAAAAAGGCGATAAAGAGATAAAAAAGAAAAGAAAATCAGCAATAAACAACACTAGTGTGACACAATTATAGACGTTACTGTAACACTGCGTGTAAGATTTAGTGTGTTGTACCAGCAGATCAGTCAGTAATCCTAAATGGCTTATTAAAGCTTTAGGACTTTGGGAGGGTTCAAGACCAGCGGAGAGTTCCAAGTGCTATATCTTTAAGTATTGATCAGTTTAAGAAGATGTTCAGAGCAAGATTTTAGATGAGACAGCTGTCTACGCTTCACTGCCCACCACCCTGATCCAGATTAGAAGTTCAGATGAATGCTTTGGTTCAAATTTTAGCCTGATTTCCCTCAACCACCACACTTACAGAGGAATTATCAGGTTTGTTTACTTGTTCTGTATCAGACTAGGATCCCCCTTTTTCTAGCTGAAGCTTTGAATTGGTTTGTGTCAGGTTCAGAAGGGGTTAAATCAAACTGCTCTGTGGTTACATCTCTGAACCATGACCAGAATGACTTGGACAAGCAGAAATTACATGAATGACGAACTCGGAGTGCGAGTTACCACAGTAACAGGAACATTACTAAGAATTGCGGTTGCATGATCTGCAATTTGGGTGTGTATGCAAGAGAAAACGAGAGAGAAAAAGAGAGAGGCTGAGAAATCAAAAGACAGTGAAAGAAAGAGAGAGCAGGGGGGTAGTAGAAATGCTAGTGTACTGGAGGAATCTGAGTGACGGATGAATGTGAAATTCTCTGTAATGTGTGGGTTAGAGAGAGAGAGAGAGAGAGAGAGAGAGAGAGAGCAGCAGCAGTCAGCCACACCACAGCATGGGAAATGTGACGTTTTCCTGTTCATGCTAAAATTATTTACGCTTCACGCATGTTACTTCTCAGGGATTTTTTTTTCTGTTGTGGCCTCATTATATATTTAAGGTGAAATGAGGTTAGGATGAATTGTCTCAAGAATAAGTACATTCCCTTTCATCTCAAGTGTTTGTGAAAATTTGCATATGCCCTTAAAAATACAGGTGTTGGGGGGGGAGGGGTTCTTTGAAGCAATGTCATAGAAGAGCTATTTTCGGTTTCCTGAAGTAACTTTCAAAGCATGATTCTTTTAAAGAGAGTAAGTGAGGACCAAAAATGATTCTTTTAGGCAATTACTCCAAAATAAAATTTTTGGGAGTTTCTTAAGGGGAATTCCTCAGAAAACATCTCAATTATTCAATCAAGGAGAGCAAAGTCACTGGCATAAACATTAAAACAGATCTGACCCCTCAATGTATGATCTCCACAAGACCCTTGAAGGTCTGTGGTTCTCGACCAGCAGCAGAACCTTCAAATTCAAGATTCTATATACAAGTACAACATGCAGCGATTTGTCTCCTGAACTGCTCCTTTGTTTATGACTGTGCAACATTATAAAATATGCCCAATTTTTACATTTAAAAACATCTAAATTAGAGTAAAACTATTTAAACAAGGAACACAAAGGTAAAATATGGAAGCTTTTAAGTATTTTAAGTTATGAGTTATAAGTGAAGATGTACAGTGTGTAAGTGGGATATTAAAGTGAATTGTTAGAACAGCAATGTAAACAGAAGCAAGGACCTGTAAGCTGTGAGGTGGAGTCTCCATGGTTTGAAATAATTTGATAAGCATGTTCCGCAAATGCTCAGTCGTATTGAGATCTGGAGACTTTGGAGGCCAAGTCCACACATGGGCTTAATCGTTCCTAAAATTTCTCTCATAATTGGACTCTTCTAATTCTCAATATCTTTCCCATAGCTTTTCCATCCAGTGCTAAAGAAAGAAGTACATTGTTCCTGAAAGCAATATGCACCAAATTAATAAACAGGATAACAGTTATGCTGCAGTTTCCATAGTGATACATCTAGCAGGTATTACCATGGAGAGCTTTTGTCTAGGGGCTAGAAGATCCATCTGTCCCTGTGGTCCACGGTGAAGATGATGAGATAAAGAAAAGCTGGTTTGGAGCTACAAATGGCGACATGATATCATGCATCTGCATGTGAAGTACATTAATCACAAAATAGATGCTTATCTGAGAGATGGCACGGTAGGTGATTAGTACGTCATGAGTTCATTTTAGATTTGATGTCATTCGTGGATGTATCGTTTAGGTTTTAGTCATAATTTTTACGCCTAAGCTAAGATGCACTACATGGCCCATGCAAATGTAAATGCTCTGTTTAAACCAGATTGAACCCTATCACTCAAACCACTTCAAGAGTTTCTCAGAGCCATTTGAGACACAGAGTGGACACATTCACCCAGAACAGGCACTGCCCCTAATTATGAACAGCACTCAATTAAAAATACTGCATCGCTGCTCTTTTAGTTCTTCTCCTAATGGGACTTTAATTTTAATTCCATCGTCAATCTGGATGAGCCGCTCGCCTCAAACCAAGCTACAATTTGGTTAAACTTTTACTCAACACACAAGAGTTCATGATGGCAATGAAGGAGGATATCATTATTCTATCATTATTCTGACCTTTTCTTTGGAACAATAGAGAAAAACAAGGGGCTATGCACCTTTTGTAGTTTTGCATATTCGATACATAGTGATGGGCTGACTGACCAGAGATGCTTTTGAGTACGGAGTGTGGACTAAAATCTGATCAGGATCCAATCCAGACACAGGACACATGTGAATGGAGTCTTTGTGATCACCTGTGTGTTTGTATTCACCTGCATTTGTAAACCTATAGAGTATCTATAGTTCTGAAGTGGAGATGGCTGATTGTATCATCCAGGATCAGCCTTTACGTTAGTTTAATCAGAAATTATGTTTAATCACAGGAGAACATACAAATTATACAACTGTCTATCATAATAAAATCTAAACATATACCAAATCATCATACACAAACTCACATATTTAACATAAATCAAAACACAAGGCTACTCATAATCCATAAAAATGTCAAATTCAGGATAGAAAGCACAACAACAGTGCATGTTTTCAGATCAACATGGAGCATAGTCCATTGTTTAATGGCTTTAAAGAAAAATGTGAATTGTCTGAAGGTAGTACCTCCTCTTGGAATGCTACAGTCCCACCTCACGACTGATTGGATAATGATCTTAATTAAAGGACGTACAACGTGACTTGTGACACAAAAAAAACTTGACTTGAGACAAAAAACTGAACAAAATTGTGAACAAAACTGATTAAATCAATCAGAACTGATGACTTGATTCAGACTCATTTGTAATTATTGTGTAATTTTTTCTGTTGTTTTTACAAATATGCAGTCATTTTATTACTATTGTAGCCCCTCCTAGGACTACCTGTCTATCTATATACCCAGCCATCCATCCAGCCATCCATCCAGCCATCATTTGGTTTGAGAGCATGACTTTCTACAGTTCCTATCAGCAGTTGACCAATCCGTTTATCCACCCAGTATAGGGTGGCATGCTTTAAGAGCGAGCTTAAAAGTAAATATTTAGGCAAAATATTATATCTGCTATACATTTGCATTCCACTCAATAGTTCACCGCTCCTCTGAATCATCTGTAGCCCCCTTTACCCCTTTTATCAGTGGTCAGAACTACCAGGCAGCAAGTATGATTTGGATGGTGGATTGTTCTCTTCAACACTGATATGGCAACAACTTGCTGGTGTGATTTGTATAATACACACACAATGCTCCCTCACGTTCCACTCAGCAGCAGATTTAAAATACAAGACATAGTTTGTGTTGTTTGTACCATAGACCTTCATCAGTTATCGGTTTCTGGCAACAGGACACTATTTTTGGTGGCTTTTGATTGACTGTTAGGGCCACAGAAAGACAATCTAAATAAATCTTTGTCACTTGTGGTCCTGCAAATTGATGTACCATGTAAAGAGGGCAAAAATAAATACAGATTACATTTTGTAACTATAAACAACACACCACGCCTGTAGGGTGTACCTCATACTTTGTATATAAAATGCCAGTATTTGGCCCAAAAATGCATCCAATTCAATGCATCCATGTCCAAAAATGCTCAGAAATACTGTGTAATAGTAATTACAGCGTTACGAGGTTACCTGAAGTGCCGCTGACCAACTATGTGATACAATTCAGATATTAATCTTGCTGTAATTAAATTACCGCAAATGTCCCTGCCAGAATAACTTATTCTAAGGAAACCTCACACTCATTGTTCTGAGGAAATGAAGACTGTGTGATCGTATTGTGTGAGACAGCGGGGTCTCATTTACTCTTGAGCCTGTGGGTGTGATACACACGGTGTGAGCTGAGTAATGCTGTCCAGTGACACATATGACAGTTCATATGACACACAACACTCTCTAAAAGGCGAAGGTTATGGCAAAATGCAAAATAGTAGTGCTGCGTCTCCCCGAGTCTCAGTAAAACCACAGAACTGTGCTCAGTGTTCCTGAACGTGGCACCGAAGACACCATGTGTCTACAGTGGGCTGAGAGAAATGAAAAGGGGATCAATGAAGCAGTGAAACCGTGTGTGTGTGAATGAAGTTTTAAGTTTCTGATTCTTAAGAAGTGTTAGTACCCCGACCTGTGTCTGTGCTGTGGCCGGTTTGAGTCAGAGGTATTTCCCAGCATCTTCACTAAAGAAGGCGACAGTCCACACACACACACACACACACACCTACACACACACACACACCCCTAAACACACAAGCTGCAGCTTATACCTTCTTAAACCAACAAACAGACCAAATTCCAAATTCCTACAATTTATTTGATCAGTCTACTTCAAAAATAAATAAATATACATTGAGTCAGTTAACAGTTGAGGTTTATTTTAATTAATTTATACATTTACTTTGATTTGACTGAATTCAATTAATGTGTTTCAGTGCAATAATTAAATAATCGGAATATTTCTCCATAAAGAAGACCAGTGAGATAGAGGTTCTCAGATGGTTGTGGGGAGTGAAGGCCACCCCATCTGGTCTGATCCCAAAGAAGATCTGCAGTAGAACAAACTGCTGAAGTAGTTCATGTTGCTCTGAAAGAAAGGGGTCAAAACACACAGTGCAGCGCCCCCTGCTGCATATGGGGCTGCGTAGCTGCAGACTGGTCAGAGACCCCTGCTGACCCTTCCACCGAAAACTCCTACAACGAACATCAGAATTGGACCATGGAGTGATGGAAGTAGGTGGACCGGTCTGATGGATCACCTTCTGCATTTTCTAGACGGCCAAATGTGTTTGTGTGTGTGTGTGTGTGTGTGTGTGTGTCTTACCTAAGGAAGACACAAAAGGCGGTAGAGGCGGTGTGATGTTCTTCTGGAGAACCTCCTGCATTCAGGTGGACGTTCCTTTAACACCTAAACACTGCAGACCAAGTTCACCTTCATGGAGATGCTGATCCTAATGGCAGGTCCTCTTTCAGCTGGATGATGCACATTTATATAAACTGTGGATCGAGGCCTCCATGGTTTGGACTAATTTGTCCAGCAGTGATGCATTATCAGATTAAGATGTGAGGAATCTGAAGGCACCCTACAGCCTTGTGATGATCCTGAGAGTTTGTGGGTGTCGACCATCTGTCCCTGTGGTCCACGGTGTAGATGATGAGATAAAGAAAAGCTGGTTTGGAGCCACAAATGGCGACATGAAATCATGCATCTGCATGTGTAGTACATTAATCACAAAATAGACGCTTATCTAAGAGATGGTAGGTGATGAGTACGTTTATTTTCCATCTGTGCTAGACGTGTTCTCTTCTGTGGGTCTCATTTTGGCACATTGATCAGAGTTAGTTCAGAATTTACAGGATATTTCAGGAATTTATGATAGATCCAGATCGAAGCGGAGTATTATCATGAATATATGGTTCCACGTGTGTAGAACAGAGTTTGATGGGAACCGGATAGCTGTGACATCCTGAAGATAAAAAGCGTCACAGGTAAAAGTTAAAAAGTCACTGGTAATCAGGCAGATGGAAGAGTGGAAATATGAGTTTTTGTTAGTATTTGGTCCTAATTTTTGGAGATTAAATAGAATTATTATAATTTCAGATTTACCGGATTTCTCCAAATCTTGAATGAGTCAGAAATCTGGCATTTCATCTGGTGCTTCTGCCTCCTGTTCTGCTGCCACTGGTGGTGCTGCTGCCGCCAAGGGGATTGGTGCAGGATTTTCTTCAGTGTTTGTCCGAGAGTGCATAAACCCAACCATGTGTCAACGTTTAGTTAAAGTTTCTTTAAGTAATCACTTTAATCCAAGTAAGGGATTCTGTCTCTTCTCTTTGGAGTCATGAACATTTCTTCTCTCCAAACATTTTTTTTTTTGCAAATAAATCAGATCAGGATACATGAAGCTGTTCATGGCAAAGGGAATCCCAAAGCCAATGTGCAATAAAGCAAGCAAAATAGTAAAACAATGTTTGAAAGACAAGAAATCCATAGAAAAAGATTTGTGGTCTCATGCATCTCAAATCACCTCAACAAGTGGTTTGAGTGATGGGATCATGGTGTGTCTTTACACCAGTGATCAAGCAGGACACATTTTAACACCAACTGTTAACAAACAAGTGGGTTTGCCCTTAAATTAGACCTGGTGTGCCTTTGTTGTTATCATTATACCAGTTAGTTAATCCACATCATTACAATGCATAACTGGCCCAAATCAAATAAAAGAGCACTGTACTGTGTTGGTGTTCTTACCTTGAGGAGCTGGTCTCCTCTAGTAGGAAAAAGGAGAAACATTACAGTGTCTTTAGTGGATGTTTGTGAATAGAATCTAGAAATATCCATTATACAGTATACACGCCTGGTTTTATTACTTTGTTCAATCCCCTTTTGCCAATAGGACAGGACTTAATATTCCTCTATAACATTTCACAAGCTTGGAGAATACTATGTTCTGACTAAAACAGAAATGTTGGTTGCCTTTTTCTGAAAAACTTTATATTCTTTATGGGAAGAGTGTCATTAGCATGTGTGTATCTCTTATAATGTTTACTTGATTACGTGGTCTGTTCTAAAAAGAAAGAATAAACATACAGTGGTGTTAGATATGGTTGTAAATGTCAACCGAATCTGTTACTCTGCTAAATTTGAGCAAAATTTCAATTTTGATGAATATATTAATGAAAAAAAAAGGACCAAAAAAAAAGAAAGGGGGGGGGGGGTCACTAGATTCAGTTCTTACCCATTTTCGAAATGCACAAATCAATGCTCCCTGTGAAACAAACAACAGGTCAGACGTTTCGTTCATTTAGTAAACGATTAAAGTTGTTTTGCTGGATTAAAGTTGCTGGCAATGTTCTAAATTTCCTTTATAAAAAGCATCATTAGTAAATGTGTATCTTGAAATTCTTACTATATTTAAGATTGGCAAAACTGGAAGAAATTAAGTTGATCTACTTACTGACAAAATCCCAATAAAACAGTAAGCCATTTATTACAATGCTTGTAATCAGTCTTGGTGTCACGGTCGCCACGCCTCCCGCTCCCAGACACCGTTCTGTCTCCCCCGAATATTGAGTCTGTCCTTCTGTCCCTG
>JBBPDC010088932.1:0-10066 GCA_037974485.1 Hemigrammopetersius urotaenia
CCAGTGCTTGTTTGGGGTTTAGCTGCTGCTTTTATATGATAAAGCACAGCAGGTTGAGCAACACCTTGAGTCACTCACTCATAAAGAATAAGGAAGGAAATCCCAGATGACTGCTAGGAGCAAAATCCCCTTCGGTGCAGAGGCGAAAAGTTTTAACTTTGGCGTACATTTTTAAAGACAGTTATTTTATGTAAAATATGAATACAGCTATGATGATTATCTCCCGTGCTAAGAATGAGCAGCTTAATAATTTATTTTTATGTCATACCTTGACCCATCTTATATGAGATACTATGCTTAAGTATATACATTAAGACAAAACAGACGTTTTATTGACTATCCAAAGCCAGTAGTGAAAATAGTTTTATATATAATGTTGATGATGACATATTTGTGGCAAATCTGTAAGTAAAACACTGCTGTGAAGCGTTTGGTTGAAGCATTTTTCCTCATTTTCATTTTTCAGTCTGATGAGTGAAGATAGAACAAACTGAGGAAACATAGAAGTATGATTTCATTTTAATTATCATCCAAAATAGACGAGTGTTTGCAGATTTGCCTGGGATTTTCCTGTAAAACCTCATCATCTTCCTGTGCCTTCTGTCAAGTGTTATATTCTGTTGATGTCACTGGGTGGTTTAAGCAACACAACTAATCTCATTTCCATGCTGCTAAACTAAGCCCACATCTGCAGCCCACATCACACCTTCAGTGGAAGGACACTAATAAAGAACCCTGGTTACATAGTTTAGTTCATCATTAGAACAGGAGTTGCGTAGTGTTCAGTTGTGATACAGAAACTGAGAAGATCATGTATTTCTTCGCTGTTCAGGTTACATATCCACCAAATGCTCAAATTCATTCACTGCTTGATGTTTGTGCACCACAAGGACATGGTAACTGTCCAGTGACAAAATCATTGGCCTGTAATCATGATCCCATTAGAGAATGACATCATGTGACTGTACGAGCTTCCTCTATGACCTTGTTGATCATGTTGTTTCCTTCTCCACACTTGAGCCATGTGTTTGCTGACATTGTGTTTGTGACGTGCCTGAGGTTGAGGTCAAACTCCAGCTGGAGATTCCCCAGAAAGAAGTAGACAAAGCCTAGAGGCCGAGAGGTTACAGGCTTTAGCAGAAGTAGTCAGGTGGTACAATCGAACTATTTAGCGACAGGAAACAATATTATTTACCCTCAGAAGCTACTGAAGCATCTATGGGTGACGGGATTCCTGGCCACTCCTCGGTTATTGTTTTGGGATAACCATCCATCATTCGCTTCTGCTCTTCATCATACCTGGACAGGGAAGAAATACAGCTTGTGCTGAGTAATTTGAGGTGTAATAATTAAGTGTGAAAAAGAGGCTGTAATAGAGATGCTATCGAAAGCAACACACCTCCAACATTCTCCCCCAGTGAAGAAATCGGTCTGGCCAGTTTCACGGATGTGAAGGGCAGCATCCACTGACTGAATCCTGGCTGGGAAGCCGAAATCTGAGATGTTCCTTGGATAACCATCCTTCAATTCCAAAGCCTTCACTTTCCAGTACTGTGAGCCTGTGTTGTTATACATGTACAGAGGAACACTCTTGACAAAAAGGTCCCAAAAACACAGTTATTTAAGAAATGTTCCAGTTAATCTTGAAGGACAGCCGCCTTACCCTTAAAAAAGACCATGGTGTGACTGGCTACGTTCTCATAAGCAGCTTCTATGTATGTGGGAATGTTCGACCACAAGCTTGATATGAGTGTGATTCTTATTTCTTTAAAGTCAGGATGCGTTCGCCACATAAACCTGCGATGGACACACTTTCAGGCAGCAGCAATGTAACGCCTGACTGACAGACGGATTACTGATTGTTAAATATTTAGTGGATAAACATGGCAGATACAGATTTCTGGCCATGCTACCTGTCTTTAAAAAAGATGACCTCTTGTTGTAATCCTGTAACTGCGTCAAACGAAAGACTGGGGTCGCATTTATCTGGTGTTTTTGGAGGAGGTTTGTCCAGTTTGACCAAGCTCTCACCTGTAAACAATGAAGAAAGTATCTTCATTATTATAAAATGAAGCGGTTGGTTTTAGTTAATCCAGAGGGTTACGTTTGTGTCAGCTTTTGCTTACATACCATAGAGTTCTTGAATATCTTTGACATCCTGGAAAGACAACTGAATTTCAGCGTATGGTGCGAAATTATAGGCCGGGAACATGACCGCTCCGGGGTCGGATGTATGAGAAAGGCCAAGGGCATGTCCAAACTCATGAACAGCAACCGCAAAAAGATCAAGGCCTTCGGGAAAAAGCACAAGCATAGCTGTCTGTCACTTCTTAGCATGGACACAGATAATAAAAATTTTTGTCTGGAAAAGGGCCTTTAAAGTCTAATGCTGAGAAGTGATAGAACCTGAACCCTAACCCTAATCCTCAGAAGTTCCAGAAAGTAACAGTGTTTCTTTCTTTGGTTTGGGTTTTTCACCATGAATTAGATACATTTATGCTGTCTGTTATTATTTATCATTTTTACTATCAGTCAAACACAATACACTTTGTCAACAAAAATACATTTAATTCAGTATGTTACTGATTTTGCCTTTAATTATTAGTGGTTGCTTTTTTTTTTGCTCAATGATGTTTTGTACTGAAACTGCAATCATAGCAACCACCAATCATAAAGCCTAGCGGTCACATAGAACACCACTACAAAAACTTCAAAACCACCGGAGAAACCACCAGTTAGCTACACACCAGCAGCGACACACACACAGTGGTGCTTAGGTCCAGTGGGTGGTACCTGTTGAATTGCTTGTCCAGTCTTCCTCAGCATCAAAGTGCACATCCCCACCAAATCCAGGCCCGGGGAAGAACGCGTGAGCCAGGATGCCCCCTTTACCATCAAATGGCGCACCATCCATATGATCTAAAACATTTAAAACAAATCAGATTGGGAATGTTATACATGCTCTATCCTGCAGTACCAGAATACTCAAACAAATACAAAGTTTATAAGACAAGACTTGGAGAAGAGACTGATTTACTTCTAGCACAATGTGTAGCTTCGCATGCCTGTTTGTGTTACATGTAGTGAAACAACACCTAGATTAGTTAGTATTAGTTAGTATTAGTGAGTATTAGTTAGTAGTCGTGTGGCTATTTCCTTAAACCCACAGTGTCCAGCTCTGCATCTCTTCAGTTTGGGGTCAGTATGAGTGGGCCTGATCGGCTCCTCTTTACACAGTAATGCTTGTCTTATTCTGTTCATGTTGTAGTTGATAAAATGCAGTTTCTGCAGTAAAATATAACGAAACAGTGTTAACTTCCTATATCTGCTTAAATCAACATGTGCACAATTATGTGTAACCAATAGTTGCTATACAACTCATTACATTGTTTCATTGCTGTAGGGTGTGCGAGGGTGTTCTCAAAAGCGAGGGTTCAAGTTATCAGTAGGTGTTCTTATCCATTATGTACTTACATGTCAGCCCTCCCATCCAATTTTATGACCAGCCATCACTTATGTCCGCTTGTAACAAATACAGAGGCTATTGTTGATTCCAAAATATATACAGATTATTGCTCTTATCATTCAGATCTCAACAAACTCTAACATTTACGGCAGTCTGGTTCATTTTTTGAGAACAGCAGAGTGTACTAAGGTGTGCCAGGACTGGAACTGATGTCCCTTCTCCTTCAAAACCGAGCTACATAAGATCAGGTCCAGCTGATCAGTATCTTTAGATGTCTCTGATTAACTGGAAGAGAGCTGGGTTGGAATTCCACCAAAAGTCTTGAAGAGGAGGGATGACTGTCAGTGCTTTGATCGATATTTTATTCGGAGAATGACTTTACTTACAATTCAGTTTGATATAATAAATAACAAAGAAGGTATTGTGTGCTTCAGACTTCCATACTGTAAAACCTGCAAACTCCATCTGACTCATTGTTTTGGCTCTTAAATGTGTTTCCACTAGGTGAAGTTTCATGTACATGTTTCCTGTGACTAATACAACACACCAGCGTATCAAAGGTCAGTTTAAGGGGCAACGCACCCACACACACCTCTGTTATTGAAGGAAATCTCGACGTCTGCGTCTCTCCTCATTCTCCTCCTGAATTTCAAAGGCACCACTGGGGCCCAGAGCTTCCAAGCCGCCCTAAACATTCCACGGATTTGAGAGGGTTTCATCTTGGGGGTGTAATTAGAGATCCTGAGCACAGAGCACAGGTCAGATGAGAAGCCCTATCCACAGCCAGCTTATCAGTACAGCAGTAAAAGTAAAGTGGTCCCTTATAGTCATGCGTGAACACACCACGGCACACAGTGTGAAATAGTTTCTCTGCATTTAACCCATTCACCAAGTGAAGCAGGGGGCTGCCACCAACTCTATCAGTCAAGGGATTTAAAACCACAATCTTCTGATTGCAGGGGCTCCGTACTCACTAGGCCACCAGCTGCCCCACAGGTTTTACATGAAAGGGCTGGATTATTAACAATTAACTTGTAGAGCTTCATTAGAAACACCTGCTGTATAGATGAACATTGCTGGTTAACACGTACTGACAGTAGCCTGTGTTGCTACATGATTGATTATATTACCCCTAATCTAACAATCAATAGAGCTTGACCCTCACAGGACCACCTCTGGTTCTGCAGAGTCGGTGTGTATATTTAGAGGCTACAGCTCATCTTCCTTGCATTGCTCATCACCAGCTGATTGTCCCATAATAGGGAATGTTGCTCTGTGACTGATCCTTTAAAATCCCTCAACCTGAGACAGAAATGAATTAAAGCAATGAAAAATATTTGACTGTGCGAAACTGTAGCAGGACAGAAATGACTAATTGAGCTACAGCCAGTATGTAATGCTGTGTTTATGATTCATGTTGTATGATTATTATGTTGGCTGCAAGCCCTGACTGGCCTTTTTATAATCTGTAAAGCAGTAAAGTAATGTAAAGTGGCTCCTGATAGTCAGTTTGGGGCAGCTGGTAGTGTTTAGGGCGTTCGCCCTGCAATCAGGAAGTTGTGGGTTCAATTCCCAAGACTACTAAGCACCTCTGAGGTCCCCTTGAGTACCGTCCCCACACACTGCTGCCCACTGCTTCACTTGGTGAAAGGGTTAAAGTAAAGAAACACAAACAGGCTGTTAGAATGTCTAGTATTCGAATGGGTTTCTAATAAAATGGCCATTTGGTGTAAAATGACTGAAAGTAACACCTGCACAGTTTTTTGGATGTTAAAAACTTATCTTGTACCAAATTGCACATCCTTGTACAAAACTGCAAACTTTACTTCTAATTTGGAGTTTATATGAATTGTTTATTTATATATGTGTACTCTATTTGTACCCTGTAAAGTCTTGTCTCACTGTATTCGTGTATATACCTGTAGGTGAGGGTGCGGCTCCTCCAGCGCATGGTGTCACCAAACGGCTCAGCGTCTGACAAGCCACAGCGCTCTTTCCTCATGGTCATGAGGGTCAGCTGGTCTAGTTCTCCACTCTCCTCCAGTCCGAAGAAGTGCTGCATCTCCTTGAGTTTGTCCGTAAAACGCTCTGAACCAAACCCTGCCGCCCGCCTCTGTCGGCCAGGCGGTGGCCTAAAGCCGTAGAATTTCTCCAGGTAGCCCTGTGAGCACCACGGAGAACTATTATACAGCCATATCCAGAAGTGTTAGTAACATTATCACATGTGTTTGATTGTTAATTTTGCTCTTGAATAAGCTTTGTTTATCTGACAATTCTAATTTTTTACATTCATACAACATTTCATGATGAACGGACCAATAGAAATGGTCCAACGCTCCAAAACTAGGATTAAAATCTCAGTATATTAGAATATAACTTACTTAATTAGGCACTGAAAAAAAGTTTTTACTACCATTCATTAGTTTGTTCATTCATTTGTTATGCGTTGCTCTGAATAGTTTCTTTTCAAATAGAAAACCCACAAAAGTACTAAACAATATTAGGCCCAGAAAATGGAACATATGCATGTTAGTAGAGTATATAGGGGAAGCCTTCCTTGCAATTACAAGCATAAAGACTGGCTTTAGGCCCTGAAAGCAAATTGTTGAAACTATAGTTATTTTTAACCACTGCTGAAAATGCGTTGATGTTCCAGCATGCTGCAGATCGAATCAAATAAAAAAGCTAGCTAATATCTTCGGGGTTTGAGGAGGACCTAATTGCATTAAGATTGTAGCTACTTTTACACACATGAACTGTAACCTAGTGGTCTGATTTAGTCTGGTGGATGATAGACTTCATGACACAGGACCTGAAGAGTTTAATATGCTTTTGTCTTTAAAAGTGTTCCATGGGTAGTTTAACAGTGTGCCTTGTTTACCATAGCATTTATTTCACTTAGGGCCCCTGAGTGTTCAGAATTTACACGGCACTGTCACTTTACTGTACTTCATACAATTTAAGACTACTGCTGCTGCACTGTGTTGTCTTTCATGTCTTTCATGTCTTTCATGTCTTTATGTTCTATCTGTGAAGACGGTGTTCAAGTAAGAATTTCATTGTGCTCTGTACACTGTACTCTGTACACATGACAATAAACTTCAACTTCAACTTCAATAGCCCTATACTTGGTGTGGGAGGCGGCCACCGAATGTTCAAAAACAGCTCTGAAAATGACAGTGTGTAGTGCTGAGGAGATTTTATGTAAATATCCCAGGAATTCGGTTACGACCCTGCCGTCTGCTCTTAGAGTAAACGTTCATTCTAGCTGTCGCCACTCACAAGACTGCTTGTTATCCCAAAATATAGCCCAGAGCTACAACTTTTCTACACATGGGGGAAAGAACAGGACATGCAGGACATGCTCAAGTCACATCATGCTGTATCTTCAGTGATCCAGTCATTTATGGAAGTTGTAAGCCACTGTACACAAACATGACAGCATGAATCCTGGGAAATATTTTACTGACTCTACAAACCACAAACCATTTCCCACCACTTTGTGCAACTGAGTATGACATGATAAACGAAACCTTTAAAGGGCTGCAGTCACAGGCTGGTGTGAAATGCAGTAGCCATTTTTAGTTCTACAGAACCATCTTGGGAAACAAGCTTAAGTAACATTCGATTGCGTAATTTCTCTTTGTTCCCTTTGATTACAATAGTAAGGAATACGTATTCACACTCTTTTGTTTTTATTATCTAATATATCTCTGATGCACATATTCACATATTTGTACATAATATCTTTTGAATGTGTACCTTATAAATAAACACATGCACATAAGCATGAACAAATACTGAAATTATATTGAAGACATATTCAGACACTAAACTAAATTATATGTTCTATACACACGTCTAAAATATACATATTCTATATATACATACAAGTGAAGTATGGTGGTGGCAGCATCATGATAAGTTCTTCTTTGCAAGCGGTACTGGGACATTAAAAGTCATCCAAGGTAACATTAATGGAATAATATGTCAGTGATCAGCCAACAAAGGAGAAAATAAGATAAGATAAGATAAACCTTTATTAGTCCCACAAGTGGGAAATTTGCTTGGTCAAGGCAGAAAGTGGACTGTACAAAATTAAGAGCAGCAAAAATTAAGAAAACAATAGAATAGAAAGTCCAAAACAAACAGCCAAAATTGCTGAATTTCTGAGAGAGGCCTTCTTTCATTTCTCCAAAGATACTCATGTAGCCATTGTAGGCACTATTGGCAGTGAACAGAGGTTAGTATGGGCACTCTGACCAGTCTGCAGCTGTGGTGCACTGAGTTCTGACACATTTTTATCATTGCCAGCATAAACCTTTTTAGAAATTCATAAATTTCTGCTGTTCTAGAGCTGCTTTGGTCAGCTAGCCATCACAGTGTGGTCTTTGTCAAAATCACTCAAAACCTTACGCTTGCCTATTATTCCAGCTTCCCTCAACTTAAAGGACAGACTGTTCACTTGCTGCCTAATATATCCCACACATTGACAGGTTCCACAAGGTAAACACTGTTACTCACTTCACCTGTCAGGGGTTTTAATGTTACAGCTAAACAGTGTAAACAATGGAAGTTCAGTAAAGCAAAAACAAAGAATACTTGTTTCTCCTCACTGTATATAAAAAGATTCACGTTCCAAAAATGCCACCACTTATTCTATTACGAATAGCAAATCATTGTGTAAAGCATTAAAGCCTTCGTATATGCAAGTCATTTCACAATAACACTGGTCCAGTATCCCGCTATAGGATCCTTTAACACATACCTCTGCAAACTCCAGGTCAGCGTCTCTGGCCTGCGCCGTGGGATACGCAGGACGAGCCAAAAACACACCGGCTTGGACAAACAGACTCAGCCAGAGGCTCCCCATACCTGCCATGAGCTTTACTCCACCAGACCCTTCTTCCACCAATTATCACATCCTCAGTGCAGAAGAGGAGCCACCTGGAGCGCACACAGGCTGAGACAGACGTCACCATCACGTATGCACTCAGCGCTTTCTTCTTAAAAACACAAGAGAAATGTGTGGCTTAGTGATACTGAGCCACAGACGGTAATAAAGGCTCATTTGCCTGGACAGATAAGAGGCCCTGCGGCATTTTCTGGGTTCTTAAAGAACATCAGGGAGGATCATTTATGATGCAGCTGAAGAGCCTCCGGGAACATGGATCTACTGCAGGAGCATAAAAATGCGTACAAAGGGAACAAAGCCAAAAAATGCTGCCTGCATGACATTAATGTGTGAAATGATGCCAGTAGTAATGAGCCACTTGTAATAATTCTGCAATAAATCTTATGATAACTCCTAATAGGCCTCTGTTATGCTGTGCATTTCCCCTGAGGTTAAATAAAGTTGTACAGATGTATGACGACTCAAAGATCCTTCTCGGTTCTTCAGTGGTCCTTTGTAGTTCAGGACAAGGTTTTTGGATCCTCTGAAGTCAAGGGCATAAACAGGGGAAACGTGGACCCCCCCTTGGTGTAGTAATAGTCTCCACATTTCTGGGAAGATGTCAGAAAATTGCTGTGAGGATTTGATTGCATTAGATCAGGTGATGCTGGATAATTAGTTCTTGATCACAAACACAATTCATCCCAAAGGAACTGCAGCTCCATCACTCCACAGAAAGTAGTTCTACAGATGCCTCTACTTGGTATGAGCATTGGTACATTAGACTAAAAGGCTCCAAGGAACAGGGCATCTGAACACTCGAGAGGGACAACTGTTACTCACAATGCCAAAGACAAAGGAAACCAATCTGGAGCTCAGAAAGAAGATGGTAGAGGCTCAGGATAAGGGGGAAGGCTACACTGCCATTTCCAAGTGATTCACAGTGTCTAGAACTGCTGAACGTTGCATCATTGCCAAGTACAAGGAGACAAATTCTGAGAGAAACAAACCTGGCTGTGCCCATCACTCTGGAGATGTCAGCAAGGCGCCTCAGACATCTGCCAAGATAATTGTTGCTGACCTGGTCTCTTCTGGAGTTGATGTTTCAAGGAACACAGTTGTGAGGGCTCTTCATCCTATGGGCTTCAGGGTCATCGTCCCAGAAGATCCCCTTTACTCAGAGGGCATCTTACAGCCCGACTGAGGTTTGCCCATGACCATTTGAAAGGTAAAGATGAGTTCTGGAAGTCTATGCTTTGGTCTAATGAGACTAAACTGGAACTGTTTGGACACATGGATGTTGCTTATGTTTGGCGAAGAAAGGGAGAGGCATTAGGAATACAGTTCCCACAGTGAAACATGGTGGTGGGAGCATCATGCTGTGGGGCTGTTTTGCAGTCTCAGGCACGGAGAGCCTTGTTCGGTTGCATGGCATCATGAAAAAAAAAAACGAAATCTGCTCCTAGTCTAGGCGTAGGTCGTCAACAAGACATGGAGCAAAAGCAATTAGAAATTAGTCCAACAGTTCCTCAAGGATACCAAAACCAAGATCCTGGCGTGGCTGCACAGAGTCCAGACCTCAGTCCTATTGAGAATCTCTAGTGGGTGCTTCAAGCGAATGCCCATCCTCTGCAATTTGGACCAGCTAGAACAATTTGCAATGGTAGAATGGGCCAAAATCCCTCAGGAGACCTGTGCCAATCTAG
>JBBPDC010088953.1:0-10065 GCA_037974485.1 Hemigrammopetersius urotaenia
AGTTGTGGACTTTTTAAGCACTGATGTACGTCGCTCTGGATAAGAGCGTCAGCTAAATGCCGTAAATGTAAATGTAATGTTGCTAACTGACAGTGACCTAAGAGAACCAGGGTATTCCCACAGGCTGCAGTAGATCCTGGAAAGAAGACACAGGCAGTTCTGCAGTAAAGGTTTCTGTGTCTGGCTGCTAAAGAGGTATTTTGTCTGCATGAAAAGTCATGTCTTATGTAGTTTTAAATTGATATAATTTATCATGCAAAATTTTAATTCTCACCAATCAAAGGATGTAAGTCCAAACTTGCCCTTTATTAATGTACGTATTATTGATCTGCCCACTCAGATGTTTACCTCTTGCTGGTGGGTTTTGACATTCCTCTGAACTTTTCACCCTTAGTTAATACAACATGATGTATGTTTTTGTATACAGTACCCCCCCCCCCCTTTCACGGGGGTAACGTTCCAAGAGCACCCGCGTATAGTGTTAAAAAAAAATGCCTTTTTTATTGTTTAAATTCTAAATATGCCCTAATATATGCTCCCAAAACACTATAATTTAATTTAAACTCAGTTTAATACCTCAGTTACCCTTAAAGAAAACGTAAACGTATCCATACTGTACAGTTTACACTGAGCTCCTGCAGTGCTGGAATGTGAATACCAATGGTTACCCCTGTATAGGTTGCACTGGAATTCATGCTCGGGAGTTTGCTTCGTATGCAATGTTTTCTTTTGTACATTATCTTTTTAGAAATAAAAATACAAGGTTCATGAGGGACCAGCGAGCGTGATGGTCAGAGAATTCTAAGCTCTTCGTAAATACCCACATTTCATTATTTTTTGGGCTCTTTAGATCCTAAATTTAACATATATCAATGGTAGAAGTATATAAGATGTCAAAGAACAATACTCACCCTGTCCGAAATCACGCACTTGCGTACTTTGTGTGCGATTTTAGCGCGTAGTGTGCTCGCACTGAAAACCAAACTGAAAGAACCCGGATGCTGCACTGAAATCGGCCAGAAAACGCCATGCAGAACGATGGACACTTTGGAGTAAACGGACGCCATTTTGACCACGTAGCGGAGGGGGCGGGACTTTCAACGTGTTTTTGAGTTGGATAACGGCGGCAAACAGTGATATACAGTGCCTTTACCAAGGGAAAGGGAGGGGGAAAACAAACAAACAAAAAATATTTATTCAAGTCCGGGGCCTCCGAGGCCCAACGTAACCAAAATAAAAAATAAAATAAAAAAAACAAACAAAATCCCACAAACCCTACACTCTTCGGGCAGCACCTGTCATTCCAGTCCGTCCTTTCTCAGTCTCCAAGCTCCTTCGATTTGCCCCGCACCAGCCCAAGCGGCCACAGGGCTTTGTCGCGACGTTGACTCTCTCCACCCGGCGTCTGCGTCCCCAATCGTTCTTTAATGCCTCGCTGCAGCTCCCGGACGGCCTTGCACTCCACGGACCCTGCAGAACACAAAACACACCTCCTCAGACCCATAATTCCCTTCCCAGCCACAAAGTTCACACGCACTCTCAATGCCTTTGACACTTTCCTGGGGTTCGCAGAGGTACGAGGGGTCTTAGTCCACTCCTCCGGTCCACAGCTGCAATCCAGCCGTCCCAGTCTCCCTTCCTCCCCTTTCCGTGCTGCCTGACCGGCCTTGGTGCGTCCACCAGCCACTGCCGTGTACCTGGAACACAAAAGGGGAAAGAAACAAAGCAGGCACCCAAGAATCCCCGTGGCTGCCGCTCCTAATGTCCCTACAGCTTCCGTCTGGACTTGGACCGTAGCGCCACAGTCCACTCACTTCAAGAAGCCAGAAAAGTTCAAGCGGCAGCCAAAGTTCCCGATTAAAAAATCCAACCATTTGTCCTTTCAACCCGAGTCTTCCTCCATGCCGACTTCCTTTCCCGTCTCTGGCGCTGCCCGATTACAAAGGAAAAAAGAATTTAAAGCAACAAGACACAAATACACGAACCAAACATCAACCCAGGAAGAAAGAAAAATACAAAAAATGTCACCTACATGGCCCAGACACGACAAAAAGATGGACTCTTTTGGACGTCTTTAAGATGGACAAAACGAAAAATTAGAAAAACATGCTTTCTTTGTGTTTTCTGTACAGTACAAAAATATTTATACAGTTTGTTAATTTACAGAATTTACATTAATATTTACATTGCCATGAAAAAGCCAAAAAAAAAAAAATGTTTTTTCAGTTTGGTTCCGGGAGGGTTCCTGTTATAGAAAAACACTGAAAATGTTTTATTTCCTCTTTATGGGAGCAGATGGTTGAAAATGCCTTGCATAGGAAGTCTGGTGGAGAGGATTTTCTTGAAGAGTCATCGCACCTAGAGACAGCATGTCAACACATTGGCAAGTGATCTGATCGAGAGAAGAAATGTGATGTAGAGCCATATATTCTTGTAATGATACTCTGTAACTTAATAGAATCCTCATCATGGAATAACAATAATAATAGAATAATACAGTAGCTAATGAAAGTGAAATTATTTGAATTTTGCTATTATCATTTTCATTTTGACTAAACATAAAGTGTCATAACTACAAATGAAACTGTTGAGTATTTTATTAAGTTCAACTTGGGTTATAAGGATATGATGAGTGAGTGTTCCTTTGTTTCATTCTGCTTCATCTACACATGCTGTAAGATATGTTGATGTTGATTTATTCATTTAAATGTAACAGAAGCATTTCTATGAGGGGATGAAAAGGCACTGGGTATTTAGCGTGGCACCTCAAGACCATGTCCAGGTGTACATTCAACATTGTATATTCAACATTGATGTAACTTCAGCAGACGAGTCACCACATCTTGAATGAGAATCGACAATGTTTCAGTGTTTCATCTGTCAAGCTCTGCATATCACCAGTCAGTCATTTACATAGGTTTTATCCAAGCACCAAGTTTAAGTTGGTTTGTTCTCAAGAGAGTTTTAGGCATCGATTCACTACATATTCTGGTTTTATAAAATATTTAAATAGTGGTCATAATAAAGATTCTTGTCAAAGGATAATCTGACAGTTAACAAAATACTATAGAAATTGCGGGAACAGGGGTCTTGCAGGGCACTGAGGCTGGTTGTTTTGAAAACCAGTGTATCGAAGAAAATACTAAAGACATTTGTGCTAAAATTATTACTGAACTCTGTGGTAGTGGACTGATGGACTGCACTCTCAGTTTGAGCAGAAAGTACTGTCCGCTGTGCCAATAGATAATCCTGTTAGACCTACATTGAAAAAAGTATCTCGAGACTTGAAAACCCAGCTGAGAGCTTTGATACAGAAATGAAAAGGAAGAATGGGGGACTGTGGAGTCCGTAGAAAAGAGTGAGGAATTCGTTACGATCCAGGGTTAAATAAAAACGCAGGAACTTCCGTCCAGGTGCCAGTAAATAAGCACATGTACGTTCCAGTTTCGAAAACCGTCGAAAAGCCTAGGAGAAAAGGCACTGGGTATTTAGCGTGGCACCTCAAGACCATGTCCAGGTGTACAATTAAACAGCCAGTGAAGCCTCAGTGCCTCCAGAACAACGTCCAAAGCGTCAAAAGTGAGCAACCACACTGCCTCAGCAACTTGATTGTTCACTGTCCTGATGAAGCAAGGGTATTTCAGAAGATTAAGATGATGTTCCAACACCACCAGGACCTAGTGCATGACGCACAAAGAACTGCAGATTTCTTCAAAACATTTCTGTGCTTTTTGAACATCAAAGAACTAGTTTTCCTTTATTTTCTTCGATCTTTAATCCTCAGTGCTAGTCTTTAATTGCTGCAGTAGAAGATGCACTCATCGTCGTGTCTAGGCCTGTTTGGGGTTATTTTCTTTATGGGACGAATGTATAATACGTGTCTGTGCCTTTAATTTTTCTTATTTTTCTCGCTGGCGATCTAATGGCTGTTGAGAGGTGGGGTTAGGGCGGGATAAAAAGAAAGGCGACATTTTTGGACTAAACCGTGGAATGCCTGCTTGCTGCAAGGACTAGTGTTGGTTGGACCAGATGAGAGTGGACTACGGCGCGTTGGTCTAAGTCCAGAGGGGAACAAGCCTAGGAGCCTCTTTGCAGCTTGCTGTGTGTGTAATCTGAAGTACTCAGTGCAGTGCAGACTTTGCTGTGTCAACACGTGTGGGTTGGGTGGGGGAACAGTTAGCCCGGGGTTGGAAAACGATGTACTGTGGAGCTCCTGTTACGTTCAATAAAGGTGGGACTAAATACTTACCCGTGGTGTTCGGTCGCCTGCGGAGATCCGAGAGGGGCGAAACAAACTTAATAGAGATACCCAAGATACAGAGCTGGTGGGGTCTCTTACCCCGGGCCACCACATGAGCTTCACCGCATGCTTTGTTGATTTTACTAATGCTTCTTTTACATTTTCCTCTCAGAAATTAATCACATCCTTGTTTCCCTCAATAGACTGGGAAAGTGACATGGCTGCTGCTAGCTTTTACCACCCTCAGCTGGGCGGAAGAGGAGGACCAACATAGTGATGCAGTGGACAAAATGGTGCACTTCCACAACCTAAATTATACTGCCTCACATTTTTAAATCATCCGTTATATGCACTTTCTAGCGTTTTCTCTCTGTGTAGAATGAGATTTTTGCAAGTCACTTTTGCAACTTGATACAGGCCAATTATTTCAGAGTAATGTCTTTAAGGCACATGATCTCGCATCAAAGGGGCTGTTTATACACAGCTTTACTGAAAGGTGTACATGTTTTATTTTTAATGTGTTTTTTTTGGTTTAAATCTCACCCCACCAGC
Organism: Hemigrammopetersius urotaenia; assembly: GCA_037974485.1. Classification (NCBI taxonomy): domain Eukaryota; kingdom Metazoa; phylum Chordata; class Actinopteri; order Characiformes; family Alestidae; genus Hemigrammopetersius; species Hemigrammopetersius urotaenia. The sequence continues at coordinate 4,793 of JBBPDC010088953.1, forward strand.
TCATTAACTGCTAATGTGTTCAACTTGTCTTATAATGAGTCCCTGGTTCATCTCTACACTTTTGTGCAAACCACGATATTCAACATTGATGTAACTTCAGCAGACGAGTCACCACATCTTGAATGAGAATCGACAATGTTTCAGTGTTTCATCTGTCAAGCTCTGCATATCACCAGTCAGTCATTTACATAGGTTTTATCCAAGCACCAAGTTTAAGTTGGTTTGTTCTCAAGAGAGTTTTAGGCATCGATTCACTACATATTCTGGTTTTATAAAATATTTAAATAGTGGTCATAATAAAGATTCTTGTCAAAGGATAATCTGACAGTTAACAAAATACTATAGAAATTGCGGGAACAGGGGTCTTGCAGGGCACTGAGGCTGGTTGTTTTGAAAACCAGTGTATCGAAGAAAATACTAAAGACATTTGTGCTAAAATTATTACTGAACTCTGTGGTAGTGGACTGATGGACTGCACTCTCAGTTTGAGCAGAAAGTACTGTCCTCTGTGCCAATAGATAATCCTGTTAGACCTACATTGAAAAAAGTATCTCGAGACTCGAAAACCCAGCTGAGAGCTTTGATACAGAAACGAAAAGGAAGAATGGGGGACTGTGGAGTCTGTAGAAAAGAATTAGGAATTCGTTACGATCCAGGGTTAAATAAAAACGCAGGAACTTCCGTCCAGGTGCCAGTAAAAAAGCACGTGTACGTTCCAATTTCCGTCGAACGTATCTGTCGCAATTTTTATTTGTGAACTGCTTGCGAGACCTTGTGAATCAAACACAGACTGACATGAAACCTTTTGTGATGGAAGTTACTTTAAGACACATCCATTGTTTTCAAAACAACCGATGACTTTGCAAATGTAACTTTGTTTACGACGACTTTGAGGCTGCTAACCCACTCGGTTCCAAACGTGGTGTTCACAGAATCGGTGCGCTGTGCTTAGTCCTGAGAAATCTGCCACCACAGTTAAATTCTGCACTGGTTTACTTTTCTCGCCTGAAAAGATTCAAGTTTTGGGTTTTGTAGAGTATTTCAGTGGATGTTATTCCTGTATTGTGTTTGATTGAAAAAGACAATGCCTAGAATGTGTATAGCGAGATTATCTTGCGAGGCACAGAGCTTTTTGAAATGTACTGCAGTGAGTTGCAAAGCTAATCCTCCTTGAGCACAGACAATGACATTCAGAGGTTAAACAGCAGACCGGTACTGCACTGGCCTCCGTCTTTCTGAGCGGCAGCGTTGGATTACGTTCCCTCCACAGTTCATTTGGGACCAGACTGAGGGTCTCCCCTCAAGGGTCTTGGTGTGGTTGCTTTGGAGTGTGATTACTAATTAATCACAATAAAAAGAACACCTTCCTGGACCCAAATCCTGGACCCAAATACCCGCTAACCATAAATCATGTTTCCAATAGTGTATTATATATTATAGTGTATATAGTTATGTATTATTAGAGTATTATTTCCAAAGTACCACACAGGAGCTGAGAATATAAATCTACATGTCCTTCAGACAAACTAGAACACATCCCTCGAGAAGAAAACAAATTTAAATGTTTTTGCGATAAGTTTTGCACTGAACCTATGAGGGTTATATAGCTGTACCCTGCTGATTAGCATCATGTGTCTCAAGCCATGGTGTGCTTTTGAGTAATCTTAAATAGATAGACACACTTTTAGGTTTCAGACAACTTCACCTCTATGATCTCTTTGTCAGAGGAGTGTTTCTGATAGCAGTTTATTGCTGTAGTGTATAGTTTTTAGTGACTTTTTTTTTTTTTTACCTTTTTCTTTAGCAAACAGGAAGTGGTTTGCTGTGGAGAATAAAATCACTGTTGTGACACTCTAGCACCAAGCTGTGATGTTCATCGCTATAACACAGCACCTCGGTTCTACTATGGTAACTATAGACACGTCTTGCTCCAGAGCAAAACTGAAAAGGCACATTTTTGATTAATATGATCAAGTAAAAGGTGGATCTTGTTTTATTTTCTCCATTTTTCAGATCTGCCCTTTAAAATCCCCACATCCTTCATTTCTATTGCATTTACTATTTTTCCTAATTAGATATTTGTGTGGGTTTATGTATAAAAACATTTTACATCACCCTTTTCTAATCTCTCATTGTCCATTCCAGTTCATTAAGCTGTGGCTTTTAGACAGACGGCCCACTAATTGAACCCGATTCTGGGCTGAAACACTTGGGCGAGTCTAACTTGCCGTAGGCTGATCAAACGTAAATATGCAAAATTAAGTCTTTTTGTATGTTCTGTGTTTTTGCATACATAGACTTTGGTACATTGTTAAGCATTTAAGCATTTTTAATGTATTTTTTAGGGTTTAAATCTCATGTTTTTATTCACCCCACCGGCTCCTTAACTGCTTTCGACCCATTTTCAAATCCCACTATGTGTTCAACTTGTCTTTACTTGTTACATTTACATTTATGGCATTTATCAGACACTTTTATCCAGAGAAACTTCCATTCCCTACCTACAGGGGGCAGTCTCTCCCTGGAGCAACTTGGGGTTAAGGGTCTTGCTCAGGGACCCAGTGGTGGTGCTGAAAGTAGGATTCGAACCCATGACCCCTTAGACCGGAGGCCAGTATCCTACCCACTGAGCCCCTCCACCCCATTTGTTACTTGTTATTACTGTATTGCGTTTGATTGAAAAAGACAATGCCTAGAGTGTGTATAGCGAGATTATCTTGCGAGGCACAGAGCTTTTTGCAGTGAGTTGCAAAGCTAATCCTCCTTGAGCACGAACAATGACATTCAGAGGTTAAACTGCAGACCGGTACTGTACTGGTCTGTGAGTCATTCGGTCCTGGCCTCCGCCTTTCTGAGCGGCAGCGTCGGATTACGTTCCAATGTTCGTAAATTATTGTCAACGTTATACTCATGTCACAAACGGGAAGAAACAGAAACACACATCTCTCTCTTTTTTTTTTTTGCATTTTAATGGTTCCCATCACTAGATTAGCCGTCTTACTCACAAACACAGAAACAAGACTTCTATGGCTTTGTATGTGCTAGCTGTGTACACGTTTAATGTTAGTTTGGACAGGGTGTATTATTCTGCTTTATTAAATGTGTGGGGGGGGGGGGGGTCAGGGGTCAGCTAGTGGCCTTGGATCCATTCGGAAAACCTTCCAGTGCAGAAACATTTACAGTTAATCCACATGCACCTAATTTATCAGTGTCTATGAATGTGTTATACGTTACTATGGACACGGACACTACGCAGTGCAGTCATTTTTAGGGAGTCTGATCTACGGGTAGTGTGATGTGTGTGTTTCATTTTTAGGCACTGAAGTTTCCATCCGGTGTCAAAGCATTTAAAGAGACATTTGGAAAGAGCACATTTCACATGACGTTACAGTAGGGGTGGATATATTACTCCGAGTGAATAAATATGCATGAATCATGCAATCACGCGTGCGTATATTAATATCACTAATGTTTCTAAAGCTTTGGCAATACAATCAGAGGTGCAGAGTAGCCAAACTCACCTTCAAGTAAATGCTTTGTTATAACAGTAATGACAGAATGGAAGCAATGCAACATTCTTGCAAAAACCTACACACACGTTTTATGGAACAACAATGGAATTTCTAATGACATCTAGCATCCATCAGCATTCGTATGAATCCGCTGAAATGTTACTAAATGACAGGTGCGAGTAAATTCTATCCACCTCTGCGGGCTGTTATAGCTGAACATGTTGAGCGATACATCGTCTGCTAAAGATTCATATCCATTATAAGCAACGCTGCAGAAAACAAATGTTTTCAAAGACGAAATGAAGACAGTGCCACAAGACTAAAGCAGCCTGGACTGGCCCAAAGCCTTTAGACACTTTGGGAGGAGCTCAGCAGGAGCATTCCTCTGAAGGTCCAGGAGAATTAGTGCTGAAGTCAGTAAAAGACACCGACAGACACGAAAGGGCGGGGCTCTAACCGATCTGACCGAACTGAGCGGTCGTGCGAGGGAAAAAGGTGTGAGTGTGAAAAAAGCTTGTCCGTCTTCTCTTCTCTTTCATGCATTAATCTCGAAATGAGGAAAAGGAATGAAGTGGGTGATCAGCGCTTGGCCGGTGAAGCGGTTCGGCTTCCTCCCTGCAAAAATAAATAAACAAATAAATAAATAAATGAGAGACAATGATAATCAGAGAATGATCAAGAGAGAGATAGTAGGCAGAAGCGAAAGGAAAAAAGCATTCAGTCATTACTAATATAATTACTTTGTTGCCCAGCTGTTACGGTTTGGGACGTCTGTGGTTAGGAGGAGTTCTGGCCTATTCCCTAACCCTTTTTTTTTCTTCTCCTATTTCCCAAGGTTACAACGGTACCTCTGTTGGACTCGCAGTTTAAAAACGGACCATACATTTTCTCAGGAGTTTTGCTGGGCCATGCAGACGCCTTCCCCTCTTTTAGGCTTCAGGTTTGGGCGTCAGTATCTTGTTGAAATGTCTTTGTCAGTGAGATTCTTCTTTTATAAGGCCCAGTACATTGCTCCGTTCATGTGTCCTTTGATGTTTATGACAGATTTCTGATGTCTGATGTTTGTCCTTTGAGCTCAATTGCGCAAAACAAACTACAAGTGATCCATCCTGACGTCGCCTGCCTGCAACATAAATATCATCTGCTAAACTCTAAATGTAGGAATTTGATTGAACACCACCAGCTGAGCTCTGATTAGGCTGAATGACCTAATTCCACATTCTGAATAAAAACAGAACAGTTCCATAGATCCTGCTATTGGCAGAAAGTGAATCCACTACTAGCAGGCAGCCATCACCTTCAGCATTCTTCTACTTGTGAATCATGAAAAAGTGATTGGAAATGAGATAATAGCATAAACCAAAGCATTATTGAAGTGAGAGCTGCCTTTGAGACGACGGGACAGATCATTCGTACTGTCCGAAGCATTTAGCGGGGCACTTCAACAGCAGAATGGGCCCAAGTATCATTGCAGATTGACAAGACAAGCAAGACATCATTGTTTGAAACCAACAATCCTTAGCCAGAGTTATTTGTAACATGTGTGTATATTACGTTAACATATCTCAGTAAAAATGTTGCACTGCAGTCTTTTTTTGAGCCTCCCGAGAAGCCCCATGAACGTTATGCGTATGACACTGTTCTGAGGGATGAGATGATATTGTGAAAGTGAAAGTGATAATCTGGTCATACGTGAACACGCCACAGCCCACGGCGTGAGCAGCACGAAACACTTCCTCTGCATTTAACCCATTCACCAAG